>BQNB010055299.1:0-37056 GCA_026074375.1 Tanacetum coccineum
CTTTAAGTACTTCAGTACCCGCTGAATTGCTTGCCAGTGCTAAGTACCAAGATTACTAGTATACCTGCTCAGTTTACCCACAATAAATACAATTTCAGGCCTTGTACAAGTCATGGCATACATCAAGCAGTCAATCACCCTAGAATACTCAAGTTGAGATACAGCCTGACCATTATTGGACATTAGCTTCTCACTTGTATCTATAGGAGTACTCAATGGAGTGCAATCAAAGTAATTGAATTTCTTTAGTACCTTCTTAATATAATGAGATTGAGAAATTGCTCTTCTATTACTTTCATGTTTAATCCTTATACCCAGGATAATATCAGCCTCCCCCATGTCCTTCATATAGAACCTTGAGGATAAAAATTCCTTTGTCAGGTCAACCTAACTTGGTTAGTGCCAAAGATCAGCATGTCATCAACATATAGGAAAATGATGACTCCTTTACCAGATTCATCAAATTTGCTATATACACATTTGTCAGCTTGGTTAAGTAAATAACCATTAGACAAAACCACTTCATCAAATTTTTGATGCCATTGCTTAGGTGCCTGCTTTAGTCCATTAAGGGACTTAATCAATTTACACACCTTGTTTTCGTTGCCAAGCATGATGAAGCCTTGAGGTTGGTTCATATAGACCTCCTTATCTAATTCACCATTCAAGAAAGCTGTCTTCACATCCATCTGATGAATAATCAGATTGTGAATTAATGCAATAGCAATCAGCAGTCTTATCGTACTAATTCGTGCCACTAAAGCATAAGTATCAAAGTAGTCTATCCTTGATTTTTGTTTAAAGCCTTGAATGACCAGCCTTGCCTTGAATTTTTCAATAGTTCCATCTACCTTCAGCTTTCTTTTAAAGATCTATTTGCAACCAAGAGGTTTGCAACCTAGAGGTAGATCAGCCAACACCCAAGTGTTGTTGTCCATAATGGAGTCTGTCTCATCATTAATTGCTTCTTTCCAGAAAGCAACATCCTAAGACTTCATTGCTTCATCAAATGTTTTGGGATCATCCTCAACATTAAAGCAATAGGAGTGTTGGTCAGAGACCTCATCCCATGTTCCTTCAATTAAGTATAATTGAAATTCAGGTCCAAAATTCTTTGGAGTCCTATTCCTTTTGCTTTTTCTAAGCTCATGTTCAGGCTGTTAAACAACCTCTTCAGTGACCTCTTCAGGGACCACTGAACCACTAATGTCTTCAGTTCCTTTAGGAATACTAAGACTTGGTCTAGGGACTGAAGAGAATCTATTCTCATCAAATATAGCATCCCTTGATTCAATTATTGAGTTAATTAAAATTGATTCATTAGGCTTAATAACATAGAACCTAAAAGCCTTGGAATGCTCAACATATCCAACAAAGATGCGTTCAATGCCTTTTTCACCTAAAGTTTTCAATTTTGGATCAGGGAGTCTTACAACTACCCTACAACCCTAAACCTTGAGGTAGTTCAGGTTTGGTTTCCTTTTAGTCTAGAGTTTATAAGGGGTAATCTAATTCCTTTTATTAGGAACCCTATTTAATAAATAGCAAACTATTAACATAGTTTCACCCCCAAACCCTTGACTCAGTCTTGAGTATGACAACATAGAATTAACCATTTCCTTTAATACTCTAATTTTCCTTTCAGATATACCATTTTGTTATGGAGTATAAGGGTCAGTCATTTCATGGATAATACCAACAGACTAAAAATACAGAGTATCCATGTACTCACCTCCCCTATCAGTCCTAAATCTTTTGATCAGAGACCCTCGTTGTAATTCAACTTAAAAGTGTTATTTCCGAAATCCATCCGAAAACCAAGTAGTGATTCATCAAATCTAGATGGTATTTAAAGTGGACCACATGATCGAGTAATGGTGGACTAAGTACATATTCGGAAGTCCAAAAACAAGTAATATAGACAAGGGAAACACGTCACCATGTCTAATTATATATTATTTGCACTAAGCTCAAGACAAGAAACCTTAACGTACTTCAATCAAGAGATTGGAATGCCCCATAAAAGTAGGATGTTCTGCCAAACATCCTGGAAAGTAATATCTCAAATGTTAAATGCACCTGATCAAACTAGTGACCCAAGGAAAGGTGGGGATTGTCAATCCCGATAGATCTATCCACAACACTCGCGCTCACGACACTAGCAACTGACGGTTCATGATAAATAGGGGACTTAAGTGGCAGAGAAGGTACTTAGGCAATAATGTAATCAGGAAATAGCATACAGTTTTGAAAACACTTGTGTCCGTAGTAAAACAATCACGTTGTTCAAAATTCACGGTTTCAAAGGTAGGTATTCAACGATCTCAAATTATGTAGTAACAAATCAAGATTTAGTAAAAATAGTCAGGTAATGCTTATGTAGTAGAAATCAATAAGTTCACTTAGTAAAACGAGCATGTATTCCCCTCGCGGGTTTATAAAACATTGAAAAGATTGAAATACGAGACTATGAACTCACAAAGTATTAAAAGGTAATTGTATTGTAATAAAATATACAAGTTTGTAAACGAGCATGTATTCTCCCCCAAAACAGTTTAAAACAAGTAAAATAGGGGCTATGAAACTCACCTTGAGTGAATGGAAATCAACAAGTATTCAAAATAGAAAATGCGTCACGAAGGAATCCGAAGGCAACCTAATCCAATATAGGTCGTATAAGTACCGAGTACTTGAATATAATCTTATAGTTGTTACATCGTACTATCGTTCGGGCTATCATAATCTAAGAGGTCATGACATGACGTTCGAGGAGTTAGGACACTTTAAATCGTAAATCCAACAACTCGTCGATACGCCATCCGAAGAGGCCTCATTATGAAACTCCCTAGTAATATAGTACTTGATAAACAATATAATTGATATAGTTCAATCACAACTAATGATTTGGTAAATATTTACGTTTAATAAGTAAAAACGTTTATAATTATCGTTTTAGTAAAACTAGCGTAACTTTTGCGTTTTAAGCCCGATTTTGACGTTTCTTATGCCCATCTTTTCGTATTAGGACGAGTTATCATAATTTGACATTTTCGATATTTTGACCCTCTGGTGAACAGTAACTTTTACTGTTCACATCAGACGTGAGTTTTATAAAAATCGTATCTGTTGTCGGTAAAACCGTAATTTCGGTTTTTAGTCGTTATTAGCTCGTTTTTAACGATTTCTTTCGAGGGACGTTCATTTTGTTTTTGAAAGTTCTAATAATTTTATGAGGTTTACAAAAATATAACTTTCTGTCATGAATAGTAACTTTTATAAAAATAGTTTTATAAAAGTATTAATTGTCGTAAACTCGCGAAATTCATAACTCGTTCGTTATTAATTGAAAAATTACGATTCTTATCATTTTAGAATCCCAAAAATATGTATTATTTGTTAAAAATAGTAAACTAGCTGTTTGATATAAGTTTTATAAAAGTTATTTTATAAACTCCGTTTAATTAACGTATAACTCGTTTTTAACGTAACTTTTTCGTTATTAATCCGTTTGACAAGTTTCTTACTTTTTCGGAATCGTCGTGAATAGTATTATCTTATAAAAATATAAAATCCTTTGTTTGAAATTCGAAGACCTACTGTCCCTTTATGATCTTTTATATAATTTATTTATATAATATGTTTTATATACTTTTCAACCTCACAATTTACCACAAGTCTTTTATAACTATATATATTATATGTTATACATATAATAATGTCCATATGTTCATATTTGTCCAAGATCATCAAGATCACAAGTTATTAACTTTACGTGAAATCATAAACTTTCTTACTTAACTTTTAATTACAAGTTTACATATGAACTTTTTATACTTAAACCAAGATTGTACAAGACTTATATATCCTTTATTTCATGATATTACCATCATCATAATATGTGAGAAAGTGTACAAAATCATAATCACAAGAAAAATTATATTTTTCATGTTCAAAAGTATTCCTAATGGTGATTTCACTATATAGCACATCATATATATAAAAACTCATAACATGAAAGCATAAAGGTTTAAAATAGACCTTATGATGTATGATGACGATGAGAAACAAATGCTAAACCCGTGTTTATCCTTAAAACTAAAGCTTGCACTTAAGAAACCCTAGTTTTCTTAACAAAACCCTAGCTTCCTTTTTCTTAATTATAACTTGCAAATGGTGATTCAATGGTTGGAAACACCTTAGAATGACTTATAATAGATGTGTATAGAAGTGTATAGGTTGAATAAAATTTTGTATGGATTATGTTGGGGCCATGGTTTGTGCCGTAGCATATAGAGAGCAAAAGAGGGTTTTTGTTTGATTTTTACTAAGTGTTAAAGCATGTATGAATTTTCTTTCTAGTAGATACATGTATATAAGGTAGTAAAACTAGTCAAGGGAACATGGTATGGTCATAGATATGGGTCTTTGGTCTTAGGGATGGCCTTTAGTCATTTAGACAAGGTATGGCTAGGTAATAAAGAGGTATGGTGTATCATTAAAGAAGTATGTTGCATATTTGACCAAAGTGGATGAGTTTTGCTATATTACTTGTACAATTGGCAAGAATTTCGGCAAAACATAAGATATAGATGATATATTTTGTAATTTTTATGTATTGGGTATAAAAGTGGGTATTTGTTGAAGCGTAGAAAAGTTTTGGTGGTTCCGGGAGTGCCTAAACGCAATTTATCGCGAAACGTATACACTTTACGTATCCGATAAAAAAATAAACAAAGTTAATAATTATACTCAAAATAATTACTTAACACTTGCTTGATGTAAACATTTATTTGTTTGGTGTCCGTTCGCGCTAAACGATAATTTTTAACTTACGCGATTTAACTTAACTATTAAAAATAAAAGTAAACGCGTACGAGAAAGAAAAAAAAATTAGTAAAATAGATGATGTCGTAAAAGACCTGAAAATATGAAATGTTACAGCATTCAATGCCCCTTTCACCTAAAGTCTTTAACTTTGGATCACGGAGTCTTACAACTGCCCTACAACCCCAAACCCTAAGGTAATTCAGGTTTGGTTTCCTTTTAGTCCATAGTTCATAAGGGATAATCATGTTCCTTTTATTGGGAACCCAATTTAATAAATAGCAAGTTTTAACATAGATTCACCCCAGAACCCTTGACTCAGTCCTGAGTAGGACAACATCGAATTAACCATTTCTTTTAGTACTCTATTTTTCCTTTCAGATATACCATTTTATTGTAGAGTATGTGGGGCAGTCAATTCATAGATAATACCAACAGACTAACAATACAGAGTATCCATGTACTTACCTCCCCTATCAGTCCTAAATATTTTAATTTGGGGCCATTGTTGCAATTTAACTTTAGTTTTGAATACTTTAAATTTATTTAATGCTTCATCCTTTGAATGTAATAAATAAACATAACAAAACCTAGAAGCATCATCAATAAATGTCACAAAGTATTTTTTATTCCCCAGTGAAGGAGTAGCATGCAGATCACATAAATCACTGTGGATCAGCTCCAAAACTTCAGTTTCACGTTTTACATTTTGAAATGGTTTCTTAGTTATTTTGTTCAGCATGCAAGTCTTACACTTTTCAGTGTCCATGTCAAAAGCTGGGATTAACCCATCCTTAGACATATCTTGCATCCTCTTAAAGTGGACATGGCCTAGTCTAGCATGTCATAGGATTGAATCATTCAGTTTAGAGGTTGACATAAAGGCTGAAGCAATATTATCATTAACAATATTAAGCCTGAACATTTGATTACTCAAATAACCAAAACCAATAAACACACCATGTTTGGATAAAACAAATTTATTAGATTCAATCACTTGTTTATAACCACAATTATTCAAAACACTACTAGAAACCAAATTCTTCCTTATATTAGGAACATGTAAAACATTAAACAACGAAACAATCTTTCTAGAACTAAACTTAAGATCTACACAACCACGTCCATGCACCAGGGCTGTTGACTCATTTCCCATGTGAAGAATAGATCAATCATTCAACGAGTCATAGGTCTTTATCCTCTTCGATCTTTACACACATAATGTTTCTCCTGAGTCGATTTAAAGGTTGATATAAAGGTTGATTTACTAATATCATTAATAATATTAAGCCTGAACATTTGATTACACAAATAGCCAAAACCAATAAACACACCATGTTTAGACAAAACAAATTTATCAGATTCAGTTACTTGTTTATAACCACAATTATTCAAAATACCACTTGAAACCAAATTTTTCTTAATATTAGGAACATGCAAAACATTAAACAAGGAAACAATCTTTCTAGAACTAAATCTAAGATCTACACAACCACGTCCAATCACTGTGGACCAACAACATTGTTGCCCTTTGGCTTGTCACTATCCTGCGCCCTAAGGGACTCCTCAATGCGCAGATGACTGCCCAACTCAACAAGAGTTAACTCATTCCTCTTATGTTTCAAGGTATGCTTGAAATCTTTCCAAGAAGGAGGGAGTTTATCAATGATACAAGAGACCTGAATAGCCTCATCCATGTTCATTTTATGTTGTGTAAATCTACCAAGTATACCAAGAAGTTCATTGTATTGTTCCATAACTGGTCTTGAATCAGTCATTTTGTAATTTGTGAAATTACTAACAAGGAACTTCTTACTTGATGCATCCTCAGCCATATATTTGACCTCCAAGGAATCCTATAGTTCTTTTCTAGATTCAACATTTTGGTAAATATCAAATAAAGGACCAGACATACCATTGAGGATTAAACCTCTGAAAACATAGTCGTTATTTTCCTACTTGTTCCTTTTCCTGCTATGTTCCATGGTTATATTCTCACCATCTTCAGGAACAGGAGTAGTAAGCACATACACCACACTCATGCTAGAAAGCAAGAAGCGCATCTTCTTCTGCCATCTCATAAAATCCACCCCTTCAAACTTGTCCAACTTGGCAAAGTGTGAAGCCATATGTTTCATAGCAACAACAAACATTGATTATCACAAAAATAATATTCTTTGATTGTTGGTTGTGGTTGGCCCAGATCAGGGTGAAGACAACCAATGCCTAAACAATTACCAATGAAGGTTATATGATATCACTTGAAGTCGTGTAATCACTTTCCAAAGAAGATTATTCGACCCTATGCTTGGGTTACACGAATACCTCCTTGGGATAAAACCAAGTGAGGAGCATACTTCCTCTGAAGGATTACTCCCAATATATCCTTCAGCTTAAGCTGAAGCTATCAGGCCTGATGCTGTCCTCCATCCAGAGTCTCATCTACACTGAAGAGTAAACTCATTGAAGTCTATCAGCACTAGAATTCTTTTTTTACCACTAGCACAGTCAGGTAGTTTCAGTGACCTATGGGTGTACATCCGACCTCCAGCCTCATTATTCAAGTATGAACTGAACCTACAATTGAACTAAATTTCCATCATAGATGACCACAACTTTGCAACTTTAGGTAAAAGTTTGGGCAATTCTTTCATCGAGAACGGACCACCAAACCAAATCAATTCAACTAGCATGGCAGCTACAATCGTAACTTGGCTTTTTATTATAACCCATCATGAGAGTCGATCTAATGTGTTGTTTGTGTATTAAGAGACTCAGGTCTCAATCTTATTCACACATATAAATTTGAGTCTGTGACAAAGAATTTTGAATTTGAATCAAATAATGTTGTTTGTTTATTTTGGAACGTCAGGGTGATTAGAATAAAAAAAGTAGTTTATAGTTAATTAAGGGGAAAATAGTCTGAAAAAGCATCAAACTTGTCATGTTTTCCTTTTGTAAGCTATGAACTTTTAGTTTTTCTATCGTATGCCTACACTTTGCCAATCTTCCTATTTTATGACATCAAATAACGTCTATTCTATAGCAACACTTATACCATGTACTTTACCAATTTTTATATATTGCAAAAATGTTAACTTAATCATTTTAATTTGGAGAACTATCAGTAATTATGGAGTACTTGGTGAAAGCTAACTAAAAGGCACGCATTCTGGAGCTTAAACGAAGATATTTTGAAGATTATTGTTCTGACATCCAATACGCCGTATCCATCAAGGAAGATACGGCGTATTTGTGCCTGCACTCACCAAAGACCACTGAAACAAGATCCAATAAACCGTATCCACGAAAAGCAATATGCCGTATTCAAGCTAAATAGGAATAAAATATTCTGAAAGATATCAAACATGGTCCTTACTCAAAGAAAACCCCAATACACCGTATCTAAGACTTTGGATATGCCGTATCAAACCGACTTTAGACGCTATAAATAGAAAACTTAAAAATGAGTTGTAAGTGTGCTAAATCATATTCTCGATACTTAAACCACAAAAGTTGATTTTCAGAGGAGAAAAATAACAGAAGAGGTCGAGCAACGCTAGTCATTCCATAGTAGACAACGTGTAATTTCTTATACTCTTGTAATCGTTCAGTTTTTGGTATCATTCGTTAACTCGGTTAGTTTACCTTGGCTAAATCATTACTTTTGTATTAATTATGATGTTTGAAGGCTAATACCTTTGGGTATTAGCCATTATTATGAAGATCTTAATGTTTGTTTTGTTTATCTCGATTTCTTATTTTAATCGTTTAATTATTGTTATGTTTATCACATGATACCTGTTACGTTGCTTTTGTAAATAACCGAACTATCATTCAACTGATCTATGATACCCCCAAGTGAATCTAACAGACGGGATAGCTTCTAGATATAGTAATATGTATAGGTGGAACAAATAGGATCAATAATAACGTCCCGCTTGCCTTGATCGAACAAGTTAGACTGTCGTAGGTGGTGGCTTGGTACTAACTAATAACGTTCTAATTCTTTGGTATACAGTGGAATGTGGACTACCACCTAATACCTGTTACCATTAAAGCAGATAAGTTGTAAAGTCTTTAAGAGCTAGGGTTCGTATATTTCGTACACCGTGTCATCCTCTAGATGAATTATAATCAATATATTAGGATGCTTTATGCGGATACGTTTAATTGTGACAGAATTCTATGTGTCTAGGTCTTAGGAAGAAGTAACTGCCGAGTCCTTAAGAATGAAATTGCCGCCTCGATAAGTATCATTGCACTCAACAAACCAACTTTCTAATGGATTAATAATGGTTAATTCCATTTTCTTATATTGGCTAGATCAGCATCTTTTATCTTCTGTTAAAATTGCTTGCGGTAAATTTAGTGTCTTGAATTGTATTTAGTCACCAACCACAAAACCGCTTGCCAGTCCTCTCAGACTGAAAACCCCCTATCCATTAATTTAAGAATTAACATAGATTTAGCATAGATTAGACTAACTTAGATTAGAAAAACCAAAGTATTAATAAATTGAAAGTGTTCCTCGCTCTAAGTGATCGACACCCTACATACCACAAAACTCCCACCGACCGGTACACTGCCCGTTAAATGTTGTTTTTTTGTTAAGGACGGTAAAATATAAATTTAAAACTTGAATCATAATTTAACACCACACAACGACACAATCAAGTTTTTGGCGCCGCTGCCGGGGAGTGAGAATTAATCTTGATTTTTATTTGATATTTTGGTTTTTAGATTAGATTAGATCTAACCCTTAGGATTAGTGTAATTTAGATTAGTGTATAATTCTGTATATTCTGTATATTTGTGTGTTTTATTGTTTGCGTATTTAATTATTTTTCTTAATACATTGTTCTGGTCGATAACCCGATACGACGTATCCACTTCCATTGGATATGGCGTATCCAACTTCTATCCAATCCAACTTTCTATCCAATAGTGCGTATTCATTCAAAAAGATTGATATGGCGTATTCAGTTCCATTGAATACGGTGTATTGACTATCTGATATAAAACAGATCTAGTTTTTCGCATTCAATTTCTGTATATCTGTGTTTTCTTTCTCCTGAGCACACCAACTGATTGTTTATCCCTTGTTTCAGGTAGTGCATGACAAGAAGTTCAACTAAGGAACTGTTTACACCTTTTAAGGATCCGAAACGAGAATTGATCATCTTAAGAAAGACTCAAGACACTAAATCTTTGATTGACGATCAAGATCGCCTGATTTTGATCGATTTTTTTTTTACCAAGAAGAATGACTCAGAGGAAGAAGTTGTGAAACAAATGGCCGGAAACTATGGAACAATACATGAGCAAAACTCGAGTTGACTATGGATCGAGAGTTGCTAAGCCTAAGATCGAAGACAAGGATAATTTTGAACTGAAAGGCCAATTTCTCAAGGAACTACGAACCAACACCTTTAGCGGTTCGGATCATGAAGATGCGAACGAACATATTAAGAAAGTTCTTGAGATCGTGGATTTATTCCACATCCCTAATATTACTATAGACCAAGTGATGTTTAGAGCCTTCCCTATGTCCTTAAATGGAGCCGTAAGTCGTTGGCTAAGAAACAAACCATCTGGTTCGATAACAACTTGGGAAAATCTGAAGACAAAGTTTCTAAGCAAATATTGCCCACCTGCTCGTACTGCAAAGAAAATGGAGGAGATCAACAACTTTCAGCAAGAACTGGATGAAAACCTCTATCAAGCTTAGGAACGATTTAAAGAACTCTTGATGAAATATCCTTAATACTATTTACCTGAGATGCAGGAGGTGGTCTTGTTCTATAATGGATTGGATGTTCCAACTAGATAGATTCTTGTTTCAATAGGTGTCATACCATTAAAAACTGCTACTGATGCTAAAGTAGCCATCCAAGAAATGGCTAAATACTCTCAAAAATGGCACAATGGAACATCAAGGACCAGAAGTACTAAAACATCTAACGGATTTGTAGCCATACACGTACAACTTAACAATCTTGGAAGAGAAATCAAGAAAGTGAATGAAAAAGTCTATGATGCTCAAGTAGGATGTGAAAAATGTAAAGGTGTCCATTACACCAAAGATTGTCCACTCAAGGAAGAAGGGAAAACCCTAGAAACATCTTACTACACATAATTTGGTATACATTTTCAAGGAGGGGGATATATAGCAACTGCTCCGAGATTCTACCAAAAGAACAATGCAAATCCTTCATACCAAGAATGAAGGCAATCTATGGAAGATACCCTGAGCAAGTTTATGATTGAATCAGCAAAAAGACATGAGGAGAACTCCAATTTGATCAAAGAGATCCGAGCTTTAACGGATGCTGCCAAAAAGAACCAAGGAGCATCAATTAAAACTTTAGAGATCTAAATCGGCCAAATGAGCAAGGTCCTACAAGAAAGAGGATTTCGAAGTTTACCGAGCTTAATAACTACTGAAATCACCCCCCGAGAGACCATGTCAAGTTGATCTCAACTATTGTCGAAGCTGATTCATACCCGGTATGCCATATGGGACCCTCCCAATACGCCGTATCCACTAGGCATAACCATACACTAATGTACGAGACAAAGCAAATGACAATTCTATTTCTAAGTCGTTTGAATGGTTATTATTGTGAAGAAAATAAGGAATCATACGGACCGCAATTCTCGGAAGCTTACTTTGAAGCTTCACATATCAATAATTCCATACCTAGAAAGGAGAAAGACCCAGGGAGTTTCACTTTACCTTGCTTTATTAATAATTTTTTCTTTAATAATGCCCTTGCTAACTTAGGAGCTAGCGTTAGTGTTCTCCTCCCCCCGTCACCGATCCTACCTTAACTTAGGACTAGGCGAATTAGCTCACACTATGTTGACAGTTGAACTAGTAGATAAGATTGTGAGTTATCTAAAAGGAATTGCTGAAAACGTGCTAGTAGGTATTAGTAAGTTTGTTTTCCCTGTAGATTTTAAAATTCTTGATATGACCGAAGGACATCAAAGTGCCCTTCAATCCTCGGAAGACTAAACAATTTTGTCTACGCGCCCGTGCTAAGAATCGATTATTCAAAGAAATATACTTAAGAGTTGGGGAAGATAAGAATTATTTTCAAAAGTGATAAACCTTCTAAGTAGTTAAATTAAGAGGTCTACATGTTAAACTTAGGAGAAAGAATGTGAACTTGACTAGAACATAGGCTAATGGGAGAGACTTTGGGTTGATAGATCATGTAGACCCTTCCTATTAAGGATTACATAGAACTAACGATCTCATGTACATTAGAAGCTATAAAAGAGATCAAGTTGATGATTTAATTGCCCACCATTGAAGAAGTTGATTTATTTGTAAATTGATGATTTAGACTAGAAATGGAGCTAGAATGGTTAGCAAAGTTTGGATAACCTAGTGATTACAACTACGATAAGAAGATCCGTATTGATTGTGCCTACAACTTGAGCTTCACTTACATGATTAGGTTTTTGAATTTTTTTGCATCTAATTTTTTCCTATCTTATACGTAAATGTAATGACCCAAAAAGTTTCATAACTCTATAATGACGGACAAAATGGAATACTAAGGGACATAATGTAGTTGAAGCCTTAATAACATACCTATCTTTGTTGAAACTTTCTCTATCTTAACATATTTCATAGTTTTAGAAGATATGGATGCTTATCGTGATGAAGGAATGGGCGATGTTATTTTTGGCGAACCGTTTTTTAGAGAAGTTGGGATTAATGCAAAACGGTTTGAAGGAATGATTATCATTTACAATGGTAAATAGAAGAAGATACATACCAAATGGTGCGATCCACATCCGAGGTTTAGAAAATCACCACACTAATGAACAATGCAACAAGATCCCACCATTACTAAAGGTAAGTGGAAGAGGATAAGATGAATGGAATCTCGTACTCATATCAAAAGCTTAAGGGGATCTACAAAGGAGTCTTAAACTTAGGGCCCGAATATGTCCGAGATGCAAAGATGGAAGAATGGCTCACATGCGGGCACATAAGCGTGCATGAGATGGAATGAAAGGAGAAAGCGAAGGAAAAAGTCTAACTTAAAGACTTCACTGAAAACAAAAGTGCTTCTCGGAGACAACGCCAGATTTGTTATTTATTTTTATCGAGTCTGTCTTCCCAATACATCAATACGGCGTATCCGCTCCATACCAATGGCGATTGATTGTCTGACGTTATCAGACCTTACTTATTTTATGCACTTTAAAACATTATTGTCAGTTCTGTCAATAAGGCGTATTCATGCACATGATACGGCGTATTCATCAGACCGACCCGTATTTAATATTTAGTTTAGTTTAAATTAATCGTAGGTACCAAGATAGGAATGCATGTTTTTCCTATAATTTGCACATAACCTCGCAAATTAGAAATCGACAAAGTTGGTAAAGTATCAAACATCTGGAATCTTATGTGTGATTGTAGTCATGGTGGAATCTAGATGCATTTACAAGATAAGCTGTTAGGTTTTGTAATCCAATAACCCATAGGTTTCTGTCTGGTGGCTTAAAAAGAAGCTCAAAGTCACCCCTTTGTTTGTTTATAGCCATATGTCAGTCAGATAGCTTATTTGCTTTTGTAAGCTTATTTTTCATTCACTTGAGCTTAATTTAGCCTGCATTTGCTTATTATGATTAGTTAAGTCTAAGTCTTTAGCTTAGTTCCCTTTTAGTAGCTTATTTAGTCAAAAAAGCCAAAAGAAAAAGCCATTTAGCTTATAAAGCCCATATGTCTGTCTTTTTTGTGCTTTTTCAGCTTATTTACTAAGTTTCATCAAAAATTTCAAGTTTTAAAAGTGCTTATTTTTGTGTCTTTTATAAAAGTGTAAAAAGAAAAATAGAAAAAAAATATAAAAGGGGAAAGTGGAAGTCAAGGGTGAGCACAAGGCTCGAACCCCTGACCTCAACACCTTCTACCCTTTTAACACACACACTCTACCGCTGTGCTACAATAGCTCATCCGGTAGAGTTTGTGTTTGTTTTATTCTTATACACGTTTTTAGCCCATTAGCCTTTAAGCCGTTTTTGCTTTTTCCCAGCTTATTCCAATAAGCTGGGAACCCCAACTTATTTTTCTTAGATCGAGCTCCTTTCAAGCTATTTTTCTGTATTTTTTGAGATTTTTCCCATTTTGTTTACTATTTTTTATCATTTATTTTCTTTAAATCTGTTTTTAATTAATTAAAAATTAAATAAAAATCAAAAAAATATTTTTCTTTTTTAGAAAATTTTATTTTATCATATTTCATCTAGGAAAAATAGAAAAACTTTCGTAGGGTCATTTTTGTAAAATTTTAATTTTTAAAGCTCGGGTTTCGGGCCCGGGTCTCGTTTTCTTCGTTTTTAACCCTTTTAAGCTTTCGATTTAGAATTTTCTTTCATTTTTCTTTTAGTTTAGTTATTTTAAATCATAAAAACCAAAAAAATCAATTTAGGGTTTAATTTTTAGATAACTTAGTTTTTTAAAATTCGCGTTTTTTTTACGTTTTCGTCTCGTTTTTCGATTTAATCACTTATTGCTTTGGTTTTCAAGTTTTATTTAATTTTCTTTGCTTAATATTGTTAGAATTATCAAATCCAAATCTTTGTCCTTCAAACATCAAATACCAAACCGAATCTCGACTTTCCAATTCACTCCTCGTTGGGACTACGACCCGGGAATATCATATCCTATACTACTCTCGGTTTCATTGATTTTGTGGATTTTGATCCTTGTTATATATTTATAAGTATTATATATTTATTTATATATAAAAAGGGTTGAATTTATTCCTAATCACGGGAACGCCAACTTAGGTTGTTGTTTTTTATCTATGATCAAAACGTTGTAAGTAGTTGTGTCTTTATCTTGGTAACGGTCAGGAAAAAGTGTCTAGCAACTTTTATTTTAGACTTAATCTATTTGTTTCGTAATTTTTATTTAACAACAATTTAATTCCCTTTCCTAATCATTAACCATGGGTTTTACGCGAATGAGGATGTGATCGAGCGTGCATGTCTATTCCGTCGTTACAGCCATGTATGCATGTCTTAACTGCCTTGTTGGTTTAATACTATTGGTGAAAGTTAGAAGATCCATACCCTATATTACTCTACTTTTATACTCTTTAGCTTATTCGAGGTGGGAGTGAGCAATCACATGTGTTTATCCCGTCGTTACGGGTGTGTATGTGTGGTCTTTGTCGCCCTCCTAAAATATTGGTATCGATAAAGATTAGTTAGAGTAATCAACCCTAAGCCTTCTCATACAAACCCATATTTACCTTTATAAACTTGTTACTCCTTAGCTTTAGCGGTGGAGATGTGTATCATTGCCAAGCTTATGATAGAATACTCGTCACGACTGAGCAATTGAGCGAATTAGTTACATGTTACCACATAGATTAGTTGAGTGATTTGAGTGTTGTCATCTTTCTATTTCGTGAGGTGTTTGGTTGTATACTTGTAGTAGATCAAATAAATGCTTTAACGGAAATATCCTTAGGGATACATTTTTATAAACTTCTAAAGGCTACTTGAGGACAAGTAGGATTCAATTGGGGGGATATTTGATGACATCAAATAACGTCTATTTTATAGCATCATTTATCCCATGTATTTAACCCATTTTGTATAATTATTGCAAAGAATTGTTACTTAATCGTTTATATTTGAGAATTGTAGTAATTATGGAGTACTTGGTGAATATTAGCAAAAGGCGCGCATTCTGAAGCTTAAATGAAGATATTTTGAAGATTAATGATTCTGACTACCAATACGCCGTATCCATCAAGGAAGATACGCCGTATCCATGCCTGCACTCACCAAAGACCACAAAGGAAAGAAGATCAATACGACGTATCTAGAAGAAGTTAATACGCCGTATTGAAGATATAATATGTGAATATTAGAAGATATCAAACGTGGTCCCTACTCCAAGAAACTCCAATACGCCGTATCCGCCGTATCGAACCGACTTCCAGACCCTATAAATACAAAACTCAAAAACGAGTTTTAAGTGTGCTAAATCATATTCTCGATACCTAAACCACAAAAGTCGATTTTCAGAGGAGAAAAAGAGCAGAAGAGGTCTTGCAACGCATTCCAATCCATAGAAGACAACGTGTAATTTTTTATACTTTTGTAATCGTTTAGTTTTTAGTATCATTTGTTAAATCGGTTAGTTTACCTTGGCTAAAACAATTACTCTTGTATTAATTATGATGTTTGAAGGCTAATACCTTCGGGTATTAGTCATTATTATGAAGATATGAATGTTTGGTTTTGTTTATATCTCGATTGCTTAATTTATCGTTGAATGCTTGTTTATGTTTATCAATTCATACTTGTTTACGTGCTTTTGTATGCGACCTATCATTCAACTGGATCTAGTGATACGAACCAAGTAATCTAGATGCCGGGATAGCTCTCCATATAGTGATTTATACATCTAGAATCATAGGATCACAAGTATTGTCCTTCTAAAATCGTGCTAAGGATACGCTTCTGGCTTAACTAGTTAACGGAAACTGCCTTTGGTTTATTGAACATGTTGACTAGTAGGTGAATCTAGATAATTCAACAAATAATGTTCTGATTCCATTGGATAGTTGGACAAGTGGACTACTAGTGTATAAATTGCCATTAAGCAGTAAGTGGGTAAAGTCTCTATGAGCTAGGGTTTAACAAGATCACCATTGCTTTAATCCCTAAGATAGATTATAATCAGGTAATAAGGATGCTTTATGCGGATGCTTTAATTGTGACAGAATTAATGTGTCTAGGTCTTAGGATGAAGTCCCGCCTAAGTCTAAGAATGATATGCCTCTTCGAGATAAGTAATCATTGCACTGAATAAACAAACCAACTTCTAATCGGATTAATGATGGCTAATACAGTTTTCTATCATAAGGCTCGACCGCTCTTTTATCTTCTGTTAATTTGCTTGCGTGGGTTAAAGTGTCTTGAATTGATTGTAGTCACCAACCAAACCCGTGCCAGTCTCTCAGGCTGAAAACCCCCTTTACCTGTTAGAATTAGGATTAGAACTAACATAGGATTAGCATAGGTTTGACTTAGACTAGAATTAACTTAGATTAGATAAACAAAAATATAAATAAATTGAGATATTTAACCTCGCTTCAAGTGTTCGACACCCTACTTACCACGAATCTACCACCGACCGGGTACACTGCCCGTTAAAGTGTTGTTTTTGGTTAAGTCGACAAAATATAAATTTAAAATTTGAACTATCATAAATAAACACCACACAACGACACATCACCTCAACACCGACCTTACGTGAGTAGCAACATTAGCAATGGAAGCGGCGAAAAGCAAATATGAGGGTATGATTTTGAAAGCCAATAAGCAAACTAGGCTTAGTCCCTTTACACATGGCATCCATGCTTCACCATAAAAAAGAGATCAAGCTGCTCAAAATATTTATATAGATCTAACAAAAAGTACATTGGACATGGGAATATGCATATGAATATGCCAAACCCGCTCAAAATCACTAAAAACACACCGAAATCACCTAGCGCACTGAAACCACCTAGTCCACCAAAGCCATGATCATTAGCTTGGCAGACGGCGAAGACAATGGAGGCGGTAGCGGCTGACGGCACATGATGTTGGCAAAGGTGGCAGCAGAACTAAATGAAATCTGATATGTGAGACGGTGAAATTTGATGGTTTGAAGAAAGAGAGATAAAGGTGTTTGTGTTTTTAAGAAAGATAAAATAGAGAATGAATTTTGTTAGTGTGTTAGGTTTTTATACTCAATGAGTATTTGAGTTTAATCGTTACAAATGGACCACATTAATGCATTTAAATGGACTGTTACAAAATAAGCCTGTTACGAAATGAAGTGCATGAAGACACTTTAATTTTCAGTTACGAGGCTTTAAATAACCCATTTTTAAGGCTTTTAATGTTGGCTGTATGCATGAACTTTCCTAAAGAAGTAATATTTTTTACTTAAAATTTTAAGACTTCTAAAAATAGAATGGGCTAAATGTTTTATAAAGTAGTAGAGATTTGTGGGCCTTTTGTTAGTTTTCTTATTTTTATTAATCTTTTCGTCTCATTTTTTTCCATGTTTTTTTATGTCCCAATTTAATTGTCTACTACTAAAAATAAATAGGAAAATTTGATCAAGTTTACTATATTACCTTTTTTGAAATTATTATTACAAACTTTAAAAAATACTTTAATTAATTAGCTAAGGGTAAAACTGTCATTTTGTCAAAATGTAAGAAAAAGAAAACAGTAATAAATGCACTTTTCTTACTGTGTGTTTTTTGTCGGGGGCAATAACTTTAAGACGAAGAAAGTAGTAAACAAAGTGTAATAGTATGATTTCTTTAAATTGGCATATTATTATTATACATTATTTAATTTTCATTTAAATTTCAAAATAATACAAATTTTTTATTATATTCATAACTTCAATATAAATCAAATAACTTTTGCATTTTCTCTTTCTTCTATCAAATTCAAATCTAAATCCTAATTTAAATTTAAATCTAAATTCTAAACGGGCAAATGGCACAAAAAGATACCCAACTTAAGGGTCATTTCCAATCAAGGTATCGAACTTTTTTTTTGCATAAAAAGACACTCAACTTATTTTTATGGCCAATTTGAGTATTTTCGTTAAATATATAACAATTATCCGTTAAGTTTTTCATTTCAAGTCCACTGCCGCTACCACAACCATCAATCATCGTCACCACCACCAAGCATTGCTTCAAACATCTAATGCATCTACACGATTTTGGGTATCATCATTATATACAAGAAAAGCCAAACAATTTAAATGATTCCATGGAACTGTAATGATTCGGGAAAAAAATATAATGATTCCACAACCATTGAGTCACTTTTCCTTAACAGTTATATAGTTTTACATGCACCAGTTTTCCAAGAATAAATTTTGTGATAAATCTCACATAATCTAATTGAAAATTTATGTTTTTAGGTCTTTCTGATGACAAAAGGCAATCAACCATCAACAACCCAACTTATGAGTAGTGGGGTAACATGATAATCCAGTTTGATGGACCACGTACGTGTACAGGGAAATGAATGGACTTTGATACTAAAAGTCTATTTTTTTCTAAGTAGATCGATTGATTCTCATTTCATTGCATTTATTAGTCATTACAGTTTCATGGAATAATTTAATGGCTTTTCTTGCATATAATTATGATACCTAAAATCGTGTAATTAGATGTTTGAAGCAATGTTTGGTGGTGGCGACGATGATTGATGGTTGTGGTAGCGGCAGTGAACTTGAAGTGAAAAACTTAACGGATAATCGTTAAATATTTAACGAGAATACCCAAATTGGCCATAAAAATAAATTGAGTACCTTTTTATGCAAAATAAAAAGTTCGATACCTTGATTGAAAATATCCCTTAAGTTGGATACCTTTTTATGCAATTTGCCCAATTCTAAAACATCTATAAACCAAACGAGCCCTTTTTATTTTTTCTATTTGCCCGGTTCAACATCAAAAAGCAATTTACATCATATTTGTTACGGGAGGTGATTTCTACACACTATTTTTTTGCCATACATCATAAAACATGCATCAAGATGTTGTATTGTGTACATCACTATGCATCACTGAATATACTTTTGTGGTGTATGTCAAAAAAATAGTGTGTACAAATCACCTCCATTTGTTACGTCAAGATCAAGAAGAATGCTATCATGTTCCATCAACCAAACCTTATACAAATAAGACAATTCAATTGAATTCACATATCAAAATCAAGTACGAAACTTCCAACTAATTTGACTTCAAGAAACAATTGTTAAAAACAAAATAAAAAACCTACATCTATAATCAATTTTATCTAGAACTTGGATCTGTAAACTTTTTACGAACCCAAATCTAAAATCTATCCGAAGACATGAACCCATATTATAACAGGTGGCATTTTAGTCATTTCAGTTTAGTTAAAGACGAAATCAGACCTAAGGTTTCCGTACAATGATACCACCTATATTTCTCAAACCATAAAGACGAAACATGCAATTTGGCCAAACCACAAAAACGATTTTTGCAATTTACTCATAAATTAATGAAAGTGGCGAGTATTACACGCGTCAAGAGTTTAACAACAACAATAACATTCAATCCTGCTGAAACGGGATACGCGAAAATTAGATCTAAACAGTTGCAGATGTACCGAAGGTAAAAAGACTGATTTTAGAAAACTCTTCAAAAAGTAGTACTACCTAAATATTTAAGGAACCCCAACTCACCATACACCTCAGCGCCACGTCAGTCTTCTCTCTCCAACTTTACCACTCACCTTTCAACCATTTTAACACTCACCTTTCATACCAAACTCACCATACACATCATTTTTTTATTTAATTTACTTTCATTCATAAATTAAAAACGTAAACGTACAAAATTAATAAAAATGTAAACGTAAACGTACAAAATTAATAAAAACGTAAACGTAATTAAAACCTTTTATTCATAGATTAAAAACTTGAACGATACATGAATAAATAAAAACGATACGATACATGGATAAATAAAAAAGGGGTTTTAAATGTAAAATGTGAGAAGTGTGTATAAATAAATTGAGAGAGGTGTGTATAAAAATGAGTGAAATAGTGGGTATTTATAGGTAAAAAAAAGGTTTTGTTTATAAATCAAATGGTATAAAACCAAGTGGGGCCCAACTCACATTTCACTCAAGGTGGTGAGCCACTCACCAGTTTATACATAAGTCACGCGCGACTTGTATAGACCGGCGTAAGGTGAATGGTGAGTTTGGGTGTGAGTTAGCCCTTACTCCGTGTAGCCTAAGAGTGAGTTTATTGTTATTTTTTTAGCATTACTGAGCATTTGTGATTTCTAGTTAAGTATGTTTTTTCTATCAAAAATTTATATTAATAAAAATTTTATGTGGGCTTGGAAAAATAAAAGTTAGCAAAAATGATATTTTGGAACTATAGCTTTTTTATAATTTTTGTTTCTAGTTTGCCAGTTTTAATAAAATTTCGTCGTTAAAAAAAGATATTTTGGAAGTACCGGGAGGTACTCAAATTCAAATTGAGTTGCTGCCAAGTCTTCGGTCTTCGCTCATTTGTTTAAAGTTTGAACCATCACCATGTGACTTCTTGTAAATACCGACTTAAATTTCAAACCTCATATTTTGACTTTTTCAAAAAGGTTCTTTGTTTGGAGTATATTAATAAAAAATCATCATTATCCAATATATACAATAAGTGGGAGCTATTTGCTTAACCTATTTTACCCGACCCGTTTCTGTGTCTCTCTTCTACCCATTCTTAGGTAACCATAAAACCATCACAAAGTCGCGGCTCAAACGATATTTGATTGATAAAACATGTAATTAGTGAGAGTTTTTAAAACTCTATATTTTGAAAACTAACACTAATTAGAGCATTAAGTATCATTGGTGTCGTGGTGGTGCCATGGACAAAAGTAGTGTCATATGTGATGGACTCAGGATTTTTGACAGGGTGTTGCACAATCATTTTTTTATGATTATGAGTACGTAAGTCGCCTCAAAAAGAATTTATTAGATAAAATTGGAGGTCGCACGTGCCCAAAAAATACATATTTTATAAAAAATTATACTTCGTTACATTAAATCGGGTGTGGCCCGTGCCACACCCGACTCCTATGTGGGTCCGTCCGTGTCACCTCATCATTTTTCCTATAACACAAGAATCTATTAGGCTAGGCACTATCGTGACCATCAACGGCCTTCATTTTTCCTGCCACATCAGCTTTCTCTATCCGTCAACATACATACGACTTTTTACCACTATAAGGCGACCTACACTACAAAAAACATACCCCACAAAAGTACATTTTAATTTAATTAAAATACACACAAACACATACACGACCTTGGTCGTGCAGAGGACCCAAACCACCAAAAGGTCGACCCCGGCCCTTGAATCTGCTACAAGCCGACCTCCGGCGACCGACCTAGACCATCACTCACGACCGAACCACAGCGCCCAGCCTTAGAACACACAAAACACTCATCTTTCATATAAAAGTTACGTCATAAGTAAAAGCGTATGCACTAAAATACAATTAAAAAAAATAAAGAATGTTTAAAACTTTTAACCTTGTATAATTTGTAGTTAGGTTTTAAAGTATAATTAAGTTTCCAATTTTTTTGTTTTTCCTTTTAAAGTAAATTACAATGTGTTTGCTCTAGAATTTAATATTATATGTTTGTTACTAAAAATTTAGTTGTTTATGTTTAAAACAATTTATTTTGTAAAACTAAAACCGATTTAAGTGAGAGATCTTAGAATAACATAAACGTAAAAACTCGCGCATCACACGAGTGAGCATATAAAAAGATCATACTCAAATTATATGAAATAATCAGTTATCTTTAAAAAAAACAATCTGAAACATCACATAAAACATTTTAATCATCTTATAAATCAATGTTCTTATTCTCCATTTTCTTCAACACTGGAGCTTTGAGAAAATCTTCCATAGCTTCAACAGAAGTCCCTTTGAAACCATCATCATCGCGAATCGCTTCTTCAATCATCTTCTTAACTACACTAGCTTTCATTCTCATCATTTTCCCTTTACCATTTTCACTCATCACATCTTCAATCTTCACTCTCAAATCCTCACTAACAACCTCAAAACTAACACCTCTAGCAACCTCAACACACACTCCCACAAACTCGACCATCATTTTCGCGTTATAGAATTGCTCGGCCGCCATTGGCCATCCGAGCAATGGCACACCACAACTAAGCGATTCCAATACTGAATTCCAACCACAATGACTCATAAACGCTCCAACGGATTTATGAGATAGTATATCCACTTGTGGAGCCCATTTTTCTACTATAAGTCCTCTGTTTTCATCCTCTGTTTTTTTCTTGAAGTTTTCGGGTAGCCATTCCTCTGTTTTGAATTCAGCGTTTATGTCGAATCCAATAGGAGGCCTAACTACCCAAATAAAATTTACATTACTTTTATCTAATGCAATAGCTAGCTGCATCATTTGTGATGCAGAAATGGTGTTTTGTGACCCGAATGATATGTACAAAACAGAGGATTTTGGCTTAGAGTCGAGAAATTGTATAAATTTGTTCTCGACTGGTTTGATCCCTTTGTCTACAGATAAGTTAATTGGCCCGATCGCCCAAACGGGTCGTTTATATTTTCTTCTAAAGTAAGACAAACCAATTTGATCAAGATTTTCAACACTGTTAAATAAAAAACCATCACAATTTGCCCATAAAGGCATATTATTCTTTTGAAAATTGGACCACGGGTCATCACCAGTTGCAGATACTAAGCTAGGAGTTAACTGTGTCACCTGAAGTTTTCCAGCTTCTTTAAAATCTGGTAAAGAAAACTCACCAGAAACCGAGTTTTTATGAGGTAAATTAATCCATGAAGAATGGTAGCAAGCTAACCCAAAGCCACCTGACCCGCTAAAGATGACGTGGAAGAGTCCAAATTCATGGGAGACATCAGCAGCCCAACCAAAGAAAAAATCAGCTATGACACAAAGTGGTTTAGTTTCGGATTGTACTAGGTTGTGAAGGGTGTTTTTAAAGTGTGGTTTGAGTGATGTGGATGCTATAAGGAGGTCTATGATTCTGTGTGGAGGGAGAGAGTCTGTGTTTTCGGCGTGTGGAGGGAGGTTGTGGTCGGTTGGGTCGAATGGGATTTCGAGGAGGCGAATAGTAGATGAAGAGGGTAGCGCGCCGCGGAGCTTGGCGATGTTAAGTGGTGTGTTGATGAAGGTGATTTTGAAGCCTTTTTGTTCAAGTTGGAGGGATAGTGCTAAGAATGGGATTATGTGACCTTGTGCCATGAATGGGAACATAACAATATTGTTATTGTTATTAGTCATAGTGAAAAAAGAGTTTGATTTTTGGTTTGGAAGAAAAGAGTGTTGATGGATGAATATATGAACTATGAAGTGGTCAAGTTGAAGAAAATTTGGTACGAGTAAACGCTAGAAACGCTTTATTGAGAAGATGCTTCGAGTATCTAGAAGACTAGAACTACAAGTACAATGGGCCAATAGGGACAGAAAAGCAAGCATCTCATATGACTTATTCAACTCAATATTGAGTTAAAAGTAAAACTTTATCTTGATATCAAAGACTACCATATTTAAATGATCCTCAAGTCAAAAGTCAATTTTATGTAGTTATAAGAAAAAGGTTATTAATAGAAAAGTAGTAAAGTCAATATTATGTACATTAGTTATAAGAAAAAGGTTATTACTTCAGAAAAGTAGTAATAATGAATGTACAATTCTACAAAAAGATCCTCTCATGTTCAAATGAACATGAGGGGTAATGTTGCTTTATTTAATTGTACATTTGATTATTTTAATCAAATGAACATGAGAGGATCCTTATCCATTCTACATATATCTTAGTCTTGTAAACTTTGTAAAGTTTGACACTGCCCTAAAGTGCTTTGTGTAGGAAATTAAGGTTTAGGCCATATCGAAGCTTATTATATCAAAAAGTCAAATCTTTTTCCCCTATAACCGATACCAAGAGTATCATAATTTTTTTAATTTTTTTTTCTTGTTGCGCTCTTCGTCTCTTTTACAATCTACATACACTGATTCACCACAATTTGACTTTGTACGCAATAATCTGCAAGTTTATAGCGTGCCTACATTCATCTTGTACAACCTAAAGTTTTACGGCCACAACAAAACTTAAATTGTGCTGCAATGCTGGAACTATAAACTAATTATGAATTATTAGAAATCTGTGATAGATTTGGCATTATACTAGTTGGTGAAAGAATTAACAAGAAACTGTAAATGGTGGGTTTTCAAGTGATGATAATTAGGTACTTTTGTGTGTACTCTCACGCGCGCAAGTGGATTGGTGTACGTGTTAAGTCATTATAAGTGTTTTATTTAGATTGGGAAATTATAACATGCATTTTAATGACATTGTGTATTTAGGGGAAAAGAAGATATGGTGGGACAGTGGGACTTTCACAATTCTCTTTTCAAAGACTTGTGCTATGTTACTTACTGAAGAAAGATATAAATCAACTCTTTTATACTTTCCCCTGAACGTCCAAATTCACCCACAAAATTTGTTTCAAAAATTCGTAGTGTTCGGTTTAAAGCTATGAGAATGAGGGAATGGTTTTCATTCCCAATAAGTTGCTTGGTTCGTGGGTTTGGCTTTTGAAAATAGGTACGAAACTCACAAAAATAGGCAATTTCTAAACCCACAGCCATAGTAATTCCCTATTATAAACCAAACACAAGATCTTCTAAGAAAACATAGGAGGTCTTAGATCAGACCCAAGTTTTTTTAATATTTTACCGCTATCTTTCCCATTGTCAAATAGGAAGGAAGGGGATTCGATCAAACAGGTAAATTAATCATATCTATAATCCAGATTACCGAAAACAATTTAAACATACTCATCTATTATCCTAAGAAAGTTTTCACCATAAAGATAAATCAATCTATGGGACTATATAATTTACCTAAGGTATCATCAATCTGTTGTAGTCCTCTATTTAAACCCTCACACTATCAGATTTACAGTTCAGGGGTCTCTGTTGTCTTTATGAAAGCTCGAGATCATCAACACCTTCGTTCTTGCATGAACGATGATCTTGGGAAATCATCAATAAAGATGCGTTCTAAACAAAGTAAAATGCTTACATCAACAATTAAGAATACAGCCACAAAAAGTATGATAATAGATACTCCGTATATATATAAGTATGTGTAAACGTACCAAGGTTCCAGCAACAATGGTGCCATTAAGAGGATGAGTGGCACAAGCAGTAACATGCTCAGACAATGGTACAAGTATGTTTTGCTTACGCTGTGAGGTCTCCCCGAGACTCTTCGAGTCACTACAGCAGAGAAAGACATGTATGACTGTATCAGCTATGAACAGGTTGGATAAAGATCTAAAAGGCGTCTGAAATTTCTTACTCGTAATCTACATGACATGGAGAGCTGGTGTTTGGATAGAAATCCAAAAGGTGCAGCTCATGGCTTGAAGTTGAACCAACTGCATAAATCTGCACATTGATACATATGTTAATTTAAACATACATCTATAAACTCAAATAGGGGGATTATATAATTTGACGTGAGATTTTAGCAGTCTTGTCATGGAATTACATGGTTAGCAATGAGCTTTATTAGAAAACTTCAAAAAAACAAAAATTAATGAAGCATGTCTTACCGAATGTTCAGGTAGCCAAGATGGTTTTCTAGGTAATAAGGGGTTGCCAGTTGCGTCATCCCTGATCTCATAACCAAAAAAAGGTGGTAAATAATATATTCAAAAAAGGAAGATTCTAACAAGTACTAATAAACAAGAGAAGAAAAAGAAAGACTTACAGCCAAGGAGGGGGAGGGCAATGAATATGTGACACCTGGAACTTCTGTAGATCCAAAACACCAGACCTGTAATACATAATCTAAGTGAGAAAACATAAGGCAGAATCATTTCAGTCAAGAACATCAAAAGTAATTTAATGAAAATATAAGTGATATTCTGACTTACCAACCATCATCAAGATGGAATCCCAGCTGATATGGACAGAACGGATTGATATTGATTGAGTGTATTTCGTTCGGTAGTATGTGTGATTGTGCCTGCAGCATACATCAGGGAAGTCATGAAACATTGAGCTATTCTATATGACGAAAAAAGATGAAAAAAAAGAGTTTGAAAAGTAATCCAGATCGTAGTATTAAACATGGTCTAGCTGACATGAGCTTAAGTGGAACTAGCCATTTGGCACGTGAGGTGAACGTGAACGTGCCTAGTTTAAACACTAGACATGTGAGGTGCACGTGTTTATCCCCAACAGCTTTTCCCGCCCAAGCCAAGCCACAATACTTATAATACCCTGTTTGTCATTTCCCTTGTTAGCTTTGTAAACACAATTTTCTCTCTTTGTAATCTTTCCCAATATTGTAACCGTTTGCTTGATTAATCATCAATGGAGTTCTAAGGTCCAAATCTTATTCTTCTTATTAAGATTTCATCTTTTAACTCAATATTCAATACGTGAAATCTATAGAATCATATCACTAGCATTATGCAATGACTTGGCATTAACGTGTATGTGTTTCGTTGCAAGAAAGAGAGAAGCAGCTCTAGGTACGATCTGTCGATCTCTATATTTGTATTCTACTAAGAATCTTCCAACTTTTAAGCCAGAAATGTATTACTCAAACCAGTTTCTATCATAACTGTGTATAGAACGTATATGAACATTTATAATGACAATATAAAATGAAGTATAAATTTGAAGTTTTTAAAAAGATTTCTTAGTAATCCTATTTTGTTTTTGGAGAGGGGGGGGGTGGGGGGGGTGGGGGGGGGGGGGGGGGGGGGTGGTGGGGGGGGGGGGGGGGGGGGTGGGGGGAGGGGGGTGGTGGGTAATCCTATTTTGTTTTTGGGTAACCATGGTTTCCGACCTTTTGGCCGACTAATCCACGGGGTATGAATCCAACGCCACACAGACTCAAACCAGGTAAAGCCCTCCCTTTTCAGGAGGTTGGCGTGGCCACTTCAATAATAAAAACATCATTTTAGTATATCACTAAAGAATGTCAGGCGTAATTAATTGAAGCAGGCAGAAAAAGAACAAAATAGCAAAAACAAAAATGATGGTGTAGTAATGACTTTTCATACCTTGAGCGGCCCAATGTTATTCAGCAGGGATGCTAACTTTATTGATGTTAGAGGAGAAGAGTGTACCTGTTAAGGGAAGATAGTTTCTTATTGACTAAGAATTTCTTATTTTAATGTTTATAAACTTGTAAAATCAAAGAACATAGGAGAATGAATTTTGAAATTAGATATTCATATTGTATATTATAGTTAGAGAAATAAGCACCTCCTGGTGACTTTGAAAAGCGGCTGATGATCTTCCTCCACGTAGATCCCATATATGTACATATCCGCTCTTGCTAGCACCATATACACACTGATAAATACATGTGTGGTAAGTCTTCATAGAATCGATTGGAAAATATTATTTTGGACAAATTTCATCACTTGCTACGTAAGCTTCTAAAAATAAAATGAGAACATGGATATATACATAAATTGCTGTCCTGTGTATGTTACAATTACTTACTTGATCTCCATTAAGTTGGATGCTGGTGAGACCAATATGTGCATTAGTTGTAAGCCCTGTTTGTGGAAAATAACCTGCCCTCCTGTCCCAGAGGCTTATTGTTCCAAATGTGTCAGATGCAAGTACCCTAAAATAAATCATCACAAATGCCATTACATGTATAATTCAAAAGGATCACGTAAATAATGCATACGTTATCAGAAAGTAGGGCTGCATCGTATAAACCTTGCATTATCGTCAAACAGGGCTATATCATGTAAACCTTTGCGCGCACTACTACCATGAACACAGACAGTCGGCCTTGTACTTAAAACCTGCAGACCGATATTTATGACAAACTGAAATTATTAGGATTCTCATAGAAATTTTGTATTCTGAAAATACTTTGAAAACATTCGTGCATGGGTTCCCCGTGAAGATGAGAAAATCTCATAATTCAAATACACTCACTAGTCACACAAACATGTCTTTTACATACATTTTCTTGCATGACTTAGGGATAGATTTCCCCGACATAATCTTTAAAAGATTGTCACTCAAACTTGTTAATAATTGATAGTCATCCATATATGTAAAATTATTTTTTTCTTCAATGTAGTGACTTTATATAAAAAATATATATAAGGTGGTTTAAAGTATTAAAATGGAAAGCGTATAAACGTGTGAGGACCAAAAGGAAAGTAACTTGCTAAAAAATGTGTTTTACCATATGAGAAAAGAGTGAAAAACATACCTCCGTTGGTTCAGAGGATTCATACCCAATGTCAAAGATACTCACTTCATTCTTGTTCATGAACGTACACGCAACCTGAACGGTATGCAAAATAAATGTTAGCCCAAACCACTTACTACAATGGTACAGAGCATAGCAGAAACACCAGAAACTGCACTTCTTAAACGTTAAGCAACATTTTTAAGGTCAGGGGATCTGGCAATATAGCAGTATGAACAATAGCTACTGGTTTAACAAAAGAGGCACCGAGATTATTTATACCAAAAGCCAACTAAATCTGCAGGTACATTAAAATCCCACAAGTCACCCTTGTTGTAGCCATGACCGCTTTTTGAGGCAAAAAATCCCCATCTCATTAGTCATTAATGATTAAAAATCCTAAAACCTAGATGACGACCATATAAAATAAGGTTACTATTGAAAGTTTTAGACATCAGAAGTCCAATGACTGTGAAGTTTCTTTTTCATAAAGAAATCGGTTGCCGTCGGGAAAATATGACCAAGCTAAATTATCCAAAACAAACTTATTAGGTAACGTACAATAAATTAACCACGTCACCCGACACTTTATTCTCATTTCCACTTTTTTGTTTCTGATTTCTCTTCCCATATTAATATCACATATAAGTATCGATTTAACTATATATAAATATAGAAATAGAAATTGTGCATTTGTAGATGGAAAAGGAAAAAAAATGGCAGTAAAAACAAAAAGAAGGTAACGACGCACCTCATCCTGATTAGCAGGATTCCATCGAACAGAACTGATACAAGATCCTTTTAATGAAATATGCATCAACTTTTTCTCCTCATCTTCCCCTCGGCCTATAACCACACAAGACGAAATTAGAAAACCAAACTGACAAACTCAGACTGAATTTCATAATGAAATTTGAACGCTGAACTTCTTACTAATTGCAGTCCGTCGAATTATACTACACACGACACCACGTATTTTTCAGTTTAAACATATGCATAGGTGACTCCGACAAAAATCTTGGTATTATACACAAGAGTTAAATAACTCGTGCGTGAAAACAAAGCGATACATGTTCATTAAAGTGCAACAAATCTGGTATAGAATATCGACCTAATTTCATACACTTACCAGATTTAACACTCTCACAGTATAGAGATTCAAATTCATGCACCGTTAAGCATCCTGATCTTGTCCCTGATACCAAATAAATTCCCTACCAAAAATAATAACATATTAAAATTAATAAGGCGTATACGCTATCTCTTTACATAAATATAAAAAAGACGCCAAAATGAGAAATTCTAGCTACATATGAGTAATTACAAACCGTCCACATGATCATTAATTCACTACTAGGTTACGATATACGTATAACGTAAGCAATGGAGCAGATTTACCTTAGCATCAAATTCTACAGCAGCAACCCCATCCCTAGACAAGAAAAAGAGGAAAATCGTTAATCCAGTAACGTAACTCAAACAAATCAACATAAGGTTACGTAATTCATAAGATGTCAGCCGTCTTAGCCCTAACAAACATTTGTTATATATCAGATCACTTCTTCCATCGTGTAATAAAAATTAGTAACAAGACTTACAATCTGAAGGCCATTAAGGATTCGTAAACCCTATTAGTTAACACTCCCTAAATTAACAACAAAAGCATTATCAAAAAAACCCGAAAATCGATATTTATTAACTAAAACAGAAACCGTAAGCATACACTAACCGGGGGAATAGGATAAAAGTGAGTGCTATGTGTAAAACAAGGCGATCGATGATCGACATGATCGATAAAATACTTGTGTTCAAATGCCCCAATCTACAAATAAATTAAACATATCTAGGGTTGGTAACTTTATATCAAATAAACTAAATAAAAATAAAATGACATGACGATTGATACCTGCGAATAGGATCGCATTAGCAAGGGCAATACGTCGTGACGGTAACTGCGAACTGGTTTTCCGTTTAATTCGATTAGATTGCGTTTCCATTGGGACCTGAAATTAGAATTTGAATGAATTAGTTGATTGATTGAAGATTAAAAGTAGTTGTAGTTGGTTAAAAGATATTGATTTACTTACCGTTTGATTGGGTTTGAGTTTGGGTTTTGATTGATTGGAGCAGTGACTGGAATTGTGTATTTTTCCATTTGGGGGGTTTTTGCTTTTGGGAGTGAGGGAAGAAGCGGTGACTGGTTAGTTTCCCGCCCTTTTATATGTGTATTTTGTTGTAATAAGATTACACCATTAAATTAAATTTAATTAAAGGAGCATTTAGTATGGAAAAGTAGTATTTGATTATAAAATAGATTATTTTTATAAGCTACATTAAGTAGTATTTGATTTTATAAGATTACGAAAGATTATTATTTTTTATAATCTTTTATGAATCTGTCTGCCAAACGAAGATTATATTATAAATAGCTTATTTTTTCAAAAAATAATCATAATCTCTTTATAATCTTGTGTACCAAACATAGTCTATAGCAGGTACCCGCGTAATACAGCGACGAGTATCGATGATTAATTTTGTGACGAGCGAACGTTTATATGTTTTTCTAATGGTAATTTTACAAATGAATAACAAATTTTAAATAAAATAACCGTATGCAATAGCAATGCAAAACCATCGATATAAACCAACAACAAAACCATCAACAAACTACCGTTTAAATTATTAATAGTGTAATGGTTAGCACTTTTATTTTTCAAATTTAGCATTAAATTGATGGTTACAAGTTTAAGTAGCTTTTCTTATAAAAATTTACATTAAAAGATATCATCATTGAAGGGCGGATATTATATGATTGAAATGAGTTATTATGTATGTTTGAAATGAGACTTAAATTTATAAATTTTGCATTAATTTTATATTTTTTTCTTTTATAGTAATGTTTTTTGTCTTAAAATTTTTAAAACTTCTTTTTATAGAAAGTCTCAAATGATTTATTATGTAGTATAGAATATATATTTGAAAAAAAAAACTTCAATAATTACATATCTACTCAAATATGCTTTCAAATCATTTTACATTATGCATTTAACGATTACACTTTAAGTATATATGTAATTAATCATCCAAAATAAGGTGCTATATGAAATTAATCCTAAATTAAATTAGGGGGAATTGTATATATACATGATTCGTCAATTAGTATATATATAATATATAAGCAAACAATCAACCAAACACCTTTAGCCAAGGATTGGTTAAGAGTTCACAAAATAAAATATATATGTTTTCGGAAGTTTGATTTCCCGGGTCGTTATGTCCCCACGAGGTGTGCAATTGAAAATCGAATGACGGATTGATGATTGATGTTTGAATTGAATGAGGATATGATTGGTTTTTCTATTACTACAATTAAAAATGCAAAAACGATTAAAGAAAACCTAAAAACGAAAGCTAGAATGATTTAAATCTAAAACGTAGACGTAAATGTAAAAACGCGAGTGTTAAAAACCTAAAATCTCAAATTTTAATCCTAATTTTTTTTTCTTTTAATGGGTCCTAAGTGATTAAAAATGAAGTTTTAAAAAACTAGATCGAAAACGGAGTTAGTTAAGACAAAAAACGAGTCAAAACAAAAACGGGAACGAATCCCGTTCTTTAAAAAGTGAAACTTTGCAAAAATAACCCTACATATGTAAATTATTTTTCCTAGAAAATATACAATAAAAGAAAAAAAATTTAAAAAAAGAACTATATTTTTTTGACTTTTAAATTATTTATTAAGAATAAAAAACAGATTTAATGAAAATTAAAAATAGTAAACTAATTTTATAAAAATTGGAAAAAATACAAAAAATAGTTTATACTATAAGCAACTTAGGAAAAATAAGAAACTGTAACAAAGAGTACCAATAAGCAGTTAAAATAAGCTAATAAGACTATATAAGCAAAACTAAAAAAGATTATAAGAATTAAACCTTGTATGTAATAACCTGAAAAAGACCCTAGGGCAGTTGGTGTGAGTGTGTGCGTGTGAGGCTTAGTGTTTGCGAGGGGGAGGTCATGGGTTCGAAACCCATGCCTTCCCTTTTTGAAAACTTATTTTTTTTTAAATATTTTTATACAATCTTGAAGAAGGCATGAAAATAATCATTTTTTATAACTACGACTTTTTATGAAACTAACAAAATAAGCTGGAAAAAGGCTGAATAAAACAGACAGATTGCAAAAATAAGCACAAGGCACAACAAGGCTTTTCTTTTGGGATTTTAAGCACTTGAAGCAAAGAAAAAGGGGAAATAAGCAAACATAGATAAGCTATCACACCTATTAAGCAAATATCAACAAAAATTAAGCAAGTAACATTAACAAATAAGCCAGAAATTCAAATAGGATATAAGGACAAAAACTATGCAGAACAGGCCTAAGGGCTATCTTTGGGCTTATTTTCAAGCTCTTAGAGGGACCTAGGGAATTGGGGCTTGAGCTAGCTTAAAGGGAAGCTTATAGACTTTCTAAAAAAGCAAAAATAATAAAGGTTGGAATTAAAATAAGCAACTAAAAAGACTATGAAATCTACTGTTTTGCACCAGGGTAAAATTTTAAAAAGACAAGAGGCATAAGCAGGCTTATAGAAAAGCAATCAAATAAGCTCAAAATTAAAGTACAAGTTAAAACAGATTAATGAAGGTACTTAAAGAGCTCATATACTGAAAATCATTGCTTAATACTAAGGGGAGCTTATGTACAAAGCTTGCTGAACTGGTGACTTTAAGATGGAAAACAAGGACTATGACAGATTTGGACTTGAAAACACAAAACACAATGTACACTTATAATGACTCAGTTCTACTGCATTCTCACATCAAAACAAGCTTGAAATCAATGACTATAAGCACTTAAACAAAATCTAAGTAAATAATCTAAACTATAAAGCTTCAAGACCACAGATTCAATCCATAATTAGCAAATACCTTAAAACTAAATTTGATCCCTTAAAAACCTTTGAAAACAGATTCAAATAACTTAAAAGGGGTAGACAAAGATAGATTGATGACCCAAAACAATTTTCATTTCATTTTGACCCATTTTGGCAGTTATGCCAAACACCCCTTTAGACTATGAATTCACAAATTTAAACTAAAACATCTTAATATAATTATCAATTATGATCAAATAGGCAACAATAAAACTGGATAAGTAAGTAAAATCAGTAATAAGCCACAAATAATCAGAATAAGCAGTGAATAGTAAATAAGCAAAAAATGAAGAAAATGAGAAAATGAAATCTTACAAAAGTCCAATGCTTTTGTCAGGAGCTTAATAACCAAAACAGCTTTTATACCATCCTATGGGCTTACCAATAAGCTCTAAACCCAATAAGCCATCCACAATTGCTTATTCATCCAAAATAAGCTTGAATCCATGTTCATTTCTTAAGGATACAGTAAAATGCTTAAGAGCTTTTTGTAAAAGCTCTTATGAGTAAACAGTGACTTAAAGGCTTAAAGGAGCTTATGTAATTGACTTGTGAACATGAAATAACTGAGTGCATAAAGATTTAAGAGCAAGGCTTTTAAATAACTTGATAACTTGAAATTTGCATTAATCTTTGAAAGGTACAAAGCTGAATTGAAAGTTACAACTTTAAAGACATGAAAACGTAAATTATGACATTTTAAGGTAAATTTTACACTAAAAAAATTATACTAGACAAAAAAAAAACTCCTTCTCCTCTTATGCTCTTGGTCTTCTTTATTTTATAGCTGTAAGGGTTGAGCTTGTTGTGTTTGTTGTGTGAGGAGAAATCCCAAAGTAATTTTAGCCATTGATCAAACCTTGTGCTTTTTTGAATCATCTCAGCCGTTGGATTAGTCCTTGAAAAGTGTGGGATTGCCAAATGGGATTAGGGGCTTAGTGGAGGTGAGGGTTTAAGGTTTTATCTGGGTAAACCTTGGTGATTGAGTGTTTTGGGGAGAGGGAAAGGGTTCACGGGCTTTGGGTTTTGGTTATGGCGGGAAGAATTGTTTTATCAAGGTAGGAGATAAATAGGGAAAGGTTTGGGGAAGAGGCAAAAATGGCCCTCCACTTTGTATTGTTCTATTGCAAATTTCGTCCTTGTGGTGAATAAGGTTTTGGGAATTGACAGGTTTAACCCCTAAAGTTATATATGTACATTGCAATCTTGGTCCTTATGGTGTATAACTTTTGGGTGGGTTGGCAACATCAGCCCTTCACAGTTATAAGGGTTATTGCATAAGAAGTCCTTGTGTGATACAACTTTAGGGACTTGGCAGGACAAGCCCTCAAACTTGTATTTTAGGAAAATTGCAATTTCAGCCCTTGAACCTTTTATCCTTGACATACAACTTTATGATTTGGTATTTCTGGTCCCTCAAGTTTGTATTTTTCTGATTCAGCTTCTCGGGGTTGACTTTAACTTTGTCGGGGTTGACTTTTCTGTTGACTTTTTGACTTTGACTGACTTTGGCTTCGATTTGACGTTGTCTTTTCACACTTTTCCATTCCGTGCTCGGTTTTGTCCATTTTTAGCTTTGTTTTTGTCCTTTTCTTGAATATCCGTTTCCTGCACAATACAAATGCAAAACATACAAATACGATGTATTTTTGGTACGTTTTTAGTCATTTAAGTCCGTTTTTAATGGACAATGGTATGTGTAATTAAGCACATACCAATACCCCTCCAAAAGCTCAAAATTACATATATATATATATATATATATATCCAACTCAAACTTATAATTGCATATGTATCCTCCTAAAAACTAAAAAATTGCATATATATCTAATTTAAACTTATAATTGCGTATATATCCTTTCTAAACCTTATATATATATATATATATATATATATATATATATATATATATATATATATATACTCAAATCAATAACTATTTAATAAAAATTTACAACTCTAAAATACATGATAATTGTAATTATAAAAAAATATTCTTTAAAATTTTATTTTCTTTACTTACAAAGTAGTTAGTAGTAATATACACTTTCATTGTAAAAATGCTTTATTTTTTTATACATATATAACAATCATGAATTCGTGATATATATTGATAAGTTTATTTCATTTATTCGTATTACATATGATATAACATGATGTTTTTGTGATGTTATATATCGTCTTGATGTATTAATGTTTGTCATCTAGTTCGTTTAAACCTCGGGACATCGTACATTTGAAACAAATGTTACTTTTGTTATTTTTTAAATTATAAATATAACAAATTAGAGTTCATAATTATTTTTATATAATTATTTTTATATATAAGACATATTAAAAGTTTATAAAGGATATATATGAGATTATGAAGGTTAAAATGGATATATATGCAATTACAAAAGTTTATTAAGGATATATATGCAATTAGTAGTTTGAGTTTGATATGTATATAATTTTGGGGCTTTTAAAAAGATATATATGCAATTAAGAATTTAAGTATAATTTTCTCAGTTAAATTATGAAATAAATATGAAAATTATTATCGTAAAAGAAATTTTAAAAACTTCAGAAAAACCTCTCATCTATGAGTTTAACTGCTCAACTGATTATATATCACATTTATAATATGTATTAACTTTTATACATATCATCTAAAACAACAAATAGTAAAAACAAAAAAAACAAAAACAAAAAGTTATATAGGATGAGAGTGTCTACTTTGTCTTACTTAGAGTTTGGGGTATCATAACGTGAATTCACGCCATATCCCATGTGAATCATATGCCGCCACTCTTGTGCCATGATATCGCACCCTTATTCGCCAGATGCAACGCTAGTTAACTAATGTATACTAATTAACCTTTTCTTTTCTTTTTTTATTTTGTATGTGAGTATTGTGTTTTCATTAGGTATGGTTGGGCTCAAATTATTAGAAAACGTAAAGAACAATTGTAGGATCCCGTAATCACTTCATAACATATAACATACACGAATCGAAATAGAACGGAGAAAGAAAGAGTTGTTCTGGAGAGAGAATTGAGAAAGAAAGTGAAAAGATATTTTTAGATATTTTGAACAACTTTCAACAACTAACTTTTCCAAGTGGAAAAGTTCCTTATATACCCCGACACTTAAAAGTGACGCGCGGGATATTTAACTAGGACCCGGGCTCGGGTTTTGCTTGGGATTAAACCCAAAACATATACAATATTAGATTATCTATCGAGCCCGATTCCCGATATTATCCTATTACAACATTAACTAATTAAAGACCGAAGCTCCATCGTAGAGTGACCGAACTTCCTTGTTCGACTCAATAAATTGAGGCTAACAATCTCCCCCTGAGTTATTCTAGAGAGAGAAACTAGAGAGAGAATTGAGAGAGAAAAGGAAAAGATATTTTTAGATATTTTGAACAACTTAC
>BQNB010055300.1:5792-39168 GCA_026074375.1 Tanacetum coccineum
TGTCTTAACATCAGTAAAACTAATTTTTTTCAAAATCTTGGTCACATACTTGTCTTGACTAATAAAAATCCCATCCTCCTTCTGCTTTACTTGCAGTCCTAAGAAGAATATGAGTTCACCCATAGAACTCATCTGAAACTTTTTATGCATCATCTTCTCAAACTCAATGCATAATGACTTCTTTGTAGAGCTAAAAATGATATCATCTACATATACTCGAACTAACAGAATATCACCTTTGTCCCTTCTGATAAACAAATTCTTGTCTATCTTTCTTCAATCTTACTATAAAGAAAAGCACTCTTGATATCCATTTGGTATACTACAAAGTCTTTAAATGAGGCATAGGCTAATAATAGCCTAATTGCTTCAATCTTGGCAACATGGGCAAAGACCTCATCATAGTCAATCCCTTCTTCTTGTATGTACTCTTGAGCAACCAATCTTGCTTTATTTTTAATCACAGTTCCTCTTTTATCCTTTTTATTCCTGAAGACCCATTTAGTGCCTATGGCCCTTTTGCCATTTGGTAAATCCACCAAGGTCCAAACTTCTTATAATTTGAATTGTAGAAGCTCTTCCTGCATAGCCTCTATCCAGCTTGGATCCTTCAATGCATGAATTACCTTTTTGGGTTCTTCTTGTGATAAAAAGAAAGCAAACAAGCAATTTTGAAAGTCTTTATGGTTTGTTATTTGCTGAACTGAACTAAACAAACCATGTTCTTCCAAATTCTTTGTCATTCTTCTTGTTTGATGTCACACCCCTCCAAGGTGGAAACGCGAGGCGTAACAAGAATGGATATCATCACAACACATGGTGTCTATATAGAGGATACTAAAATGAAAACTAAAGTAAAGCAAAGACACAAAGTGTCATAAAAATACCCAAAACCAAATGGTGTCTTTATTAATGAGAAAGAGGTCTCGTCAATAAATGACATGCAAAACATAATCCAAACAATTCATGCTAACGTATTTATTCAAACATAAAACATAAATAAACTCCAAGCATCCTACGGTCTCTTCTAGCCACTTCGCTCTATCTTAGCACCATTAAGCTCACCTAAAAATAATGCTTAAAATGTTAACATAAAGTTGAGCAAGAATCATAGGTTTACGACATACAACAATATCCCAAAATAAACTTTTAATTAGCTGCTGCAATTACCAAAACAATTCATGACACCAATTAACCACAACGGGACGGAACGTGCCCACGATCCACAATCATACCAAATTCATATGTGCGCTACATGGCCTCATATTAGCTCACGCAGTCTTATCACCGCCAAACCTCATTTTGCATATTGGGATCCACAATACCAAACATATCATATCATAACGCAACGGGACAGAATGTGCCACGATCTAAATACACATAAACTTACCAGCAAGCGCGAAAAAACATTTTAACACGACAACAAGCATCATTCTCACCCCAAAATAACATGAGAAAAATGGGCTATGAAACTCACATTTGCTTAGCTTTCCAAAAGATTCCAACAATAAGCTTCACAAACAACTAGCACAAATCTATACAACAAAATAACTCGTGTTACACGCTACTAAGCCAAAAGCTTAATGCACATGTAACAATCATATGATGGACGTCTAAGGTGTTTTATTAACCCCATGGGTCACCCCGACACCATACCCAACTTAAACCACTTCATTAACAAGTTTCACTAGTTAGTCACAATTTGTTCAAAACTGCAGAATTTACCGTGGACTTACGTACTCAAACCTTATTACTGTCCTCCATATTTCATACTAAAAATCACCTATGTTCATTTATGATTATATTAAATACCTATGATTTCCCCAAGATCCATTTAATGCACCAAGTACTCTAAAGAAAATCAAACTTTAAAAAACAGGTCCCTAATTGGGTTTTCTTTTTTTTTTTTTTTAGGATCTAATTGCACACTAAAAAGTTTAGACTTAAAAATCATATTTAGACTCCAAATCAGAAGCTCTCCTTTTGAGGATTTCTAATAGACACATAAAAATAAATTCCTGTAGAAGGGATAAGCTAAATTCGAATTTTAAGTGGGGGGTTTTATACCTCGTAATATGACCTAAATCTGACCTGTATTTACTGCTTTGACAACTTTTCTTACAACCAACGTTTGAACTGGTCTTTATCGACCTCAAAAAACCTCTTGAGGGCCAGTAGATGTTCTGAACAACTAGACTCTCTGGTACGTTATTGGACACTAGAAACTTACCAAAAGCTATTTTCATATTGTGATAATGGGGTCGAACAAACTAGCCTATTTCTGCTCTTCAATCAAATCAAATTCTAACGCGAATTAAGTTTAACCAATTACATCCATAAGCTTCTAATTAAACCCTAATCATTTATAACATGATTATTATATCATTATTACTGATTCCTTAATGATCACTTATTATCCACCATTATAAATTAATACATGATTAAAGATTAATAATATAACAAGGGATTAATTAAACTTACTTAGGGCTTGATTTCTTCACAAAAGCAAAAACCCTATTATCTCCTCTTTTATCTCTTCGTTCGACGGTTTTCAAAGGGGGAGGGTTTGGGATTTTATTTTGTATTTATAGGCCCCCAATTAATTATAGATAAGATCTAATTAGAGTTTGTTTCCTTTTAAAACTCCTTTTTTTTCGTTTCTTTCCCTTATCCGGCCGAATGGCATCTTTTCCTTTTTTTTTTATTAATTAATTACTTAATTATTAAACATTTTTAAAAACTTTTTTAAGTTTTTATAAAAACCTAAGCTTATTTGCGCATACCTTTTTGCGTAAACGCAATTTACTAGACTTTTAAAAATAATTAACTTTTCATTTTTATTAAACCTAACATTCCAAAATCCAACTCAAATCCAATCCCAATAAGATGATCACGCTCAATGGATTGATTATCAAATCTCACAAATCCCACACAACACACATAAACACGTTTAAACACATATAACACATAACCATCATTATTGCAACAGGTTTCATAAGTCACACTAATTAGTTTTGACTAACCTGCTCAAGTCATGGTTGTCACTAATATCACTTTTTAGGAAATCTCGTTCTCCGAGATTTAATAGCCGTGATTCATCAGTGCGCTCAACGAACAACTGTGGGTTCTTAGATCTTCATATAATCTTCGCGTTCCCCATGCTAAACTCAGGGTCCACGCTTTAGAATTACAAGATAATTTCACAATCGTTATTCTACTATGTTTTTTAAACTCTTTAATTTCACGGTCCATAATTTCTACAAGGTTCTTAAACAAAACGAAGAGGTTTTGTCAACCTTAATTATCGTACCAATGGACATGCAAAACTAGCATCCGCCAAACATTCTTTAGGTTTGACAAATGAAACGTTTGTTCATCGTTACTCCATCAATTCCTCAGGCAATCTAAATCGATAAGCTACAGGACCGACTCTTTCAAGAATCTAAATGGCCCTACATACCTTGGTGCCAACTTACCCTTTTTCCCAAAGCGAATTATACCTTTCCAAGGCGACACTTTTAACATAACCCGATCTCCTTCTTCAAACTCTAACGGTTTGCGTCTATTATCAGCATAGCTCTTTTGACGATCTCTTGCCGCTTTGAGCTTCTCTTTTATCAATACCACTTTATCAATCGTCTCTTAAACCAACTCAGGTACAATCAAACTACTTTCACTAATCTCAGTCCATAAAACAGACGACCTACACTTCCTTCCATACAATGCTTCAAACGGAGCATATCTTATGCTCGAATGATAGCTATTATTGTAGGAAAACTCAGCTAACGATAAATAAACATCCCAGCTACCACCGAAATCAATTACACATGCTCTAAGCATATCCCCTAGAGTCTTAATCGTACGCTCACTTTGACCATCCGTTTGGGGATGATAAGCCGTGCTCATATCCAACCTCGTCCCTAAAGCCTTTTATACAGTCTGGCAGCATCGCAAGTAATCCGTCCATCCCTATCTGAAATAATCAACACAGGAACTCTATGTCGAGCGACTATTTTGTCAATGTAAATCCTTGCTAATCTTTCCGTACTATAGTCTTCTCTTATAGCCAGAAAATGAGCCGACTTAGTTAGTCTATCGACTATGACCCAAATCGTGTCATGCCCATTCTTTAGGGGCCGTTAGTGAAAAATCATAGTGATCTTATCCCAACTTCTTTTTGGTATTTTCAGGATGTTGAATAAGCCTGAAGGCCTTTGTGCCTCTGCCTTTACCGTCTGGAACACGTTTAAACATTACTAACATAGTAGCATGTCTTCTTCTTCCTGGCCACCAATACATATCTCGTAGATCATAATACATCTTATCCGCTCCAGAATGTACAGAATACTTAGACTTATAGGCTTAGTCAATGATTTGTAATCTTACAATCAATACCAAAAGGAACCCATATTTACGATCCCAAAAAAGTTAGACTTCGATGATCTCTCTTTTCCATTTGTTGCTCCAAACCTAACTTTAATCGCTCGATACGGCAAAAATTCTCTTGCTCAAAACGCTTCTTTTGAGCCGCCAAAAATCATCACCTTTATCCGATTGATGTCATGCCACATAGCTGCGAACAACATCTGGCTTTCACACGTTCTTTCCCTACTTAAGGCATCCGCACACATTCGCTCTTTACAGGATAGGTAGAGCATCTCACATCATGTCACTAAACAGCTCAATCCATCTCCTTTGATGCATATTCAAATCCTTCTGATCAAATATGTGTGAAACGATGTTATGGATCCGTGTACTATTAACATCTCTTCGTGCATATAAGAGAATACCGTCTCTAGGTCTTAAGCCAACACACCGCTTTAACTCAAGTTCATATGTAGTGTAATTCTTTCTCATGAATCTACAATTGTCTAGATGCATAGGCAATTCTTGTCTCTCTGTGCATCCACACACATCCATATCCTTGAGTAGAAGCATCATAGTAAACTACGAAATTTCCACTCCATCGGGTAGGGGTAGAGACAAAAACGGGGGGCCATCGCAATATAAAATTATTCTTCAAGGTCTGATATGCCGCTCTTTGCTCTTCGCCCACTCATACTTTTAGGTTTTTCTGAGTTAACAAAGGTTGAGAGGTTTGGGCAATCTTGGAGAATTTTCACGATAAAACGTCGATAAACCAGCCGCCCTAGAAACGATATAACTTCAGATGTGTAGTAGGGGCTTCTAGTTCTTCACTGCTTCCGGAATCTTACTTGGGTCAAATGTGGAAACCACTTTGATTTTAACACGTGACAAGAAAATGCACTCTTGTAGCCAAAATTCACACCTTCAGAGATTTTTGCGTACAACTTCTCCTTTGTCTCAACTCCACACATAATCTTAGATGAACCTTAATGATCTCCTTCGTCTTTGAATATATCAGATGTCATCGTGAAATACGATAACAAACTATATCCAAATATGGTTTACAAACTCGGTTCATCAAATCCATAAAAAATAGCCGGCGGCATTTGGTCAATCGAAAGCATAACTGGTAAACTCTAAACTGCCCATACTTGTTCGGAAATGCCGTACTTCGGATATCATCTTTCACTGGCACTCTAAGCCTGGGGTGATAACCAGATCGAAGATCTATCTTAGAAAAATAACGCGCACCTTGCAATTGATCGAATAAGTCGTCAATCCTCGGAAGAGGGTAACGATTCTTTATGGTTAGCTTGTTCAATTCACATAGTCGATACACATACTCATAGATCCATCCTTTTCTTCTTCACGGAATGCACATGTGCCTCCCCATTTAAGAATGACTAGGTCGTATGAAACCCTTGTCTTGCAGCTCCTTCAGCTGTTTAGACAATTCTTGCATCTCCGAGGGCGCTAAACGATAGGGAGACTTCGCAACAGGCGTCGCTCCAGGAATTAATTCGATACGAAACTCAACTTGTCGTTGCGGTGGTAATCCTTTCAAGTCATCCGGGAATACCTCGACAAACTCTCGAACCAAGGAAATATCACTAATCTTAGGTTCGTCCACTTTTGCATTCTTCAATGCCTTAGTTAATTCTTCGACACGTTCTTCATGAACTCTTAGTATCTCGCCATCCACTAAGGGAATTTCTACTACTTTCTCGTGACATACTATCACGGCCTTATTGTGGGACAACCAGTCCATTCCTACTATCACATCAAAACTACCGTGCCCTAAAGGTATCAAATCTATAGTGAATAGGGAAGATCCTAGTTCTAGTTTACAACCACGGATAATCCTATCAACTTTCACTTTCTTACCATCAGCTATCTCTATCACATAACCAGGATTCGCTATATTAGGTTTCATATTAAGTATAGGCACAAATTTAGTAGAGATAAAACTAAAATCAGCTCCAGAATCAAACAAAACAGTAGCAAAATGATCGTTTAGAGAAAAAGTACATGTGACAACGCTTGAATCTGTAGTATATTGGAAATCATAACACAATCAAGGATTAGTGTGTAGGCCAATTTCTAGAGAGAGAAAATAGGAAGTTCTAGTGAGAGAAAGACACTTAGTGTGTGTTTGTTATACAATGAACAACCAACCCCTCTTAATGGCTAAGAGGGGGTTTAAATACAAGAGTTTATGTGCCTTAAGTAGGCTATGGAGTGGGCTAACATGTAGGTAAAGACCCGACCCAACGCCATAAGTCATATGGTAACTAAACGATTTAAATATTAAGAGCTACGATCTAAACAGCTATGTAGACAAAACACTGGGTGACCGAGTCTTTTTTCATGATCCTAAACAATCTCCCCTAAGGGAGGTAACCCCTGAAATAAATTTGATCTAGCATTCATATGTCTTGGACTTTTAACTTAGGCTCGTATATTTGATTTTTTCATTCATTGATTTCTTTATACAAAGTGAGTAGTGATCTTTCGACTTTAAGCTTGAGCTTTTTCCTTTAGGCTTGTCTTTGAATATGATCTTGAGCTTTCTTATGATCATCAGCCAAAGTAAATCTCTAATCATCATCTTGTGATCTTTTACTTTGTGTGCTCGTGACTTTTAGGCCGACATGCTCATACTTGTTGCAATTTTTAAAAGCTTGACTTTATATTCGTAATTCTTCATCAGTACATAACTTTATATCTTTGACATACTGAAGAACACGTTGATATTAGAGTTTGCAGAATCTTTGGGTCATTATTTCTTGATGTTATAAAGTTTTTTCATTGAGCCTTGAGTATGTGCTTTCATGGGCTGATGAAATCTGGACTTGCTAGATAGAATGGGTATCTGCAATTCTCCAATCTTTATGTAATCCTAAAATAAAAACAGTTAAACAATAAAGCTTAGGGTGACGGAATTATGGCTTTGTCATTCGAGGAGTTCGGCGGATTAACCTCCGATTTTGTCATTAGATGAACCATTTTATGTAATAAATACTGTACCTGTGACCATGATAGATTCTTTATTTTATTAAGAGCCTCCCGCCCCTTAACAGGGGTTTCCTGCTCTTATAGTGGGTGTTTTAGTTATAGATTGAGATCATCTAACGCTGATGCATATTGATTCAGTTTTTTGTACTGTGCTTGTATCTTTTTACTGGACACCTCAAAGTAGGCTACCTCACTAATAGTATTGCTACTAATAGAACGGTAAGAGTGAATCAGTGAGTTACTATCTCACCAATTGAAGATAAAATTGATTTGATGTTGAAATTTCAAAATTCAGATGTGTTATATAGTAAAAGTGATTTTTGTAACACATCGAGAGTTTTCGTTTTTAAGCTTTTTTATCATAATTTCATCCTCCGTAATTCATTAATCTGGACCGGAATCGATGCCCCCACCCGGATGTCCATCCCCCTAAGCTTTGATCCATTAAGGACCACCTCTCCACAAAGTCACCTACCTAGAGCTTGTTTGATGTTGGCTCTAGAAGAGGATGAGGATTTCCATCTTCATTGTGGGAATGAATACTTTAGTTTTTTTATCACTTGGAGTTTTTGGCAATATCAAAGGAATAATGCGTAGGACACAGACTCTCTCCCTTAGATAATCTTTGTTTTCACAGGTGTGGTGTGAAAAGACAAGTTTCATATCTATTGGAAAAATAGTGTGCGCTTAAACAACAAGAGATTGATTAATGATCTTTTGGCCTCTATGAGACTCTATTACGTTGCATTTTTATTTTAACTGTGACAGCAATATAGGCGAAGGCTGGATTTGGAAATTCTTGGAGGTGGCAAGATGCAGACTTGCCCCTTTTCACAATATGACTACTCTCAGAGAGAGGAGAGTCGATGATGATTACGTGTGGTTAAAGTCTTTGTGACAATTGAAATAATAGAATCTTTTGTGAGATTAATGAGTGGCTTAGGGAGGGGTTGTTGTGCAGCGTTATCACTGGGGGTCTATGATATTGTACTTCTATGTCAGCAATTCCAGGCCATGTGATTTGACAGCATATGTATTGGACCCGGGTTTCTGTTCACTAATGTTTAAGGAGGGCTGCTTTCTATTCACCCTTTATCTTAACATTTCTTTTTATTCTTCTAACCCCTTATATTATCTTTAGTGCTTACCGCGACTTCATTACTAGTGTCTTGTTAGATATTTCCAGTACTAGCTCCATCTCAGTCAGCATTTTCCCTTATTCTACATTACTCCTTTTGTAATCATACCTAGGACTTCTAAATACTAACTAGTGTAAATTAATCCCTGGGTGCTAGGAGATCACTCCGGACTTTTCTGCGGGGGGGGATCGTGGGGAAAACTAATACCTTAACATTACCATCCTGTATAAATCTCTTTAAAAGATTTACCAGGGTTTGTGGTCTTTAGTTTATTTCCACAATGTCTAATTATCTTTGACATTTATTACACCATTTTTTTTTTTAAAAATCAATCAAGGCTACGGGCGATGATGCTATAAATCAAAGCATTAGTGCCATTGAATGGTTTTGATGATTCATGAAACTTTGCTCCCCATCACATGTGCGTACGAGATTCAAATTTGTTTGGCACATGGATGGGAGGAGGTGAAAGAGGACGAACTTGCTTGAGTTTTATTGATCACATTGTATCAAATTTAATATTTGAATCTCGATTCTCTCCCTGGGATCAATAAATTTCTAACCTTTTGAGATTTTTGGATCTCAATTGATTTAATTATGGTTAGATAAAAATTTGGGAGAAAATATGGTTGATTAAATACACTCTCCAAAATTGAAAATATTATTAAATGCTCCCCTAAATTTGCGAGACTCTGTTTAGTGTCCAGGTATAAGAATTTTATAAAGGATTTTGGGGGTTAATGTAAAAACTCATGAAATTTTTTTTACACTGACACATAAAACACTAAAGGATTACATACTTAATAATGTAAAGATTACTATATACTACCAGTCAAGAAGTACGAGAAGCCCTACAAAAGAAGATTCATCAGTCGGTTTTTTCTCCGTAGGAAGTCTGTGTCTCCTTCGCGTTATTATTATTCCCACAACAATCCCCACAGTTCCGGAATAAGATTCTATCTTAAGCTTTAGCGATTTTACTTCTTTTGAAGTGGCAAAACATACTGCTTGCCAACTTGATCACTATTCATGGGCAGGACCTGGTATTTCTGCCCGGATTGGTCTTGTTAACTTGAATTCCTTTACTGATAGTCCCAAGCTTCATCTATTTGGTTTGCTAGACAGTCCCGGACACTAACTTGTTGATTTCGTTGAAGCGGGCAGATGAGCATCTGCATTACCATACTTTTGTCTTTATGAATAGTCACGGATCTTGGAGAGTCAAGAATTTGTAGTCGTGCATGATATCGAAGCCCTGTAGCTTCCCAGCCGAGGTCTTTTGGTGAGGTTCAACTGCGTTTGGTAAACTCTCGATGTCGAGTTTGAGTTGGACGGAAGTCTTCTACCGTGGTCTGATAACCATGTTTCCCGAATCTATATTAAGTTGACACAGTAGAGAGAGAAATCTTCTTGTCCCTTGGCGGGTAGGTGGTTCAGGTGACCTTGAAGGTTCAAAACAGTCTACAAGTCTTCAAAGTCATCGGGTACAGATCCTTGGGAAGTCAGTTTCATAAAGTTAATAGTATATTCCTGATATCTGCTATTGAGTCGCTGGAATTAATCTTTTTATGTAATCGTACCGTAAAAGGCGATAAAAAAAAGATCCTTCGATCCTTACGACGTCTTAGGTTTCTTCATGTGTAGTCCTAACAAGGCTCTTCATGGTTTTGGTTTCATGATGAGTGCTCGGGTTTTCGATTGTAGAATTTCTGTCTTCTTTAACACATGGAGATAGATACCATAAGTTGCAGAGAAGAAAATGTCATACATGCACTCTTCTATCCGATCACATACTGATTGGAACCATCTGTTCCTAGCCGAATCAAGATATGATAATACGCAACTTTCATCTTTGTGTTTGGGACCAACGCAAGTCTGTCCACCTTGCTGGCCAAATCATAGATATTAATCCAGATTCTACTGAAGAGAAGAAGAACTTATTTGATCTCGTGACTTCTTGACCTGGGAGGATACCACCCAATGGGACCCAGAGTGGCTCTGCTGACGTTATTTATACCTTAGAAGTCGTGCCGTTGTCTACTTGATTGGTCAGAAGCTTGTGACATTCCTCCATCTGAAATTGGAGATGAATCACGTCAGGATGGAAGGCTTTGACAACTTCATATGCAGGACCTTCCAAGTGTTCTGAGGTGAGCTCTGTGATTCCTTGCTTCTTGCAGAACCAATCAATAAACACTCCAATATCACCGGTCTGTGAAAGCAAAGAGTTCTCTGGTGGAGGTACGTAGTTGGAGGCTAACGTAGATGCCTAGTTGTGGATGGGGTCAGGTTTATTAGACCTTGATGAGGGAATGAGACCCAAGCAGGTTCAGGTGTCGCAGAGAGATGAGAGGTGGGTCTTTCATTTTTGGAAAAAGGATTTAAAATTTTAAACCAATCATGATTCCAGATTTAACTATGATCGTGCCTTACTGCCGATATCTTCACATCTGACATCATATCCTGAGCGTCACAAGTCTTTGTCTCTTCATGCATAAATACGTCTTCGGGAATAGATGAGGCAGAGGGCTCGAATCTGGAGGTGGTCGTTGTCCAGGCTGTGTATGTAGTAGTAGTGGCTGTCTTGGACGAGCCCGAAGCAGTTGAGCCTGGAGACTGATCATCTGGATTGGTTGTTAAAGATAAAGACTGTATTTATGGTTGGAAGGAGGATCTTGAGCGATAACTCAGAGGCTCCAGTTGGTCCGAGAAAGCCATTGTTTGCACCTGACGGTGGTTGGGAGGGTTGAATCCTGATTAACTTTCATTCTTTTTGACGCTCCTCAGCCCTTGGTTCTTGTCCTGCCATTAAATTGCTCACTGTCATCATGAAGATTAGATTTTTGTTAATGCTCTCATATGCCATCCGGTGATCTCGTTGGGCCCATGTCATAATTTCTCAAGCATGCGTTTGAAAGCAGAATCTCCTTCATGTTAGAAGTAGGGAGATCCTTGAAGCGAGCACGAAAGAGGGGCTCTCATTGCATACTGAACTGATACGGTAACAGCCTCTTTCACCGTTTCTTCAATTTTTCGGTCAATCTCTTGCTTGTCTATATATTCTATTGTCTGCTCTCTGATAATTCTAGACAAGTCTTGAGTCTCCAATTGGTGGATCCTGTTCCCTTGCTTGTCTAACCTTTCCTCCAGTGCTTGATTTGCGTCCACCTGATCCGTTATACATTGTTCCAGCTCACCAATCCGCTGAATGATGATTGAGTTTGAAATGCCTTGTTGTGGTTGAGGTGAATGAAGGTAGGGAAGAGTTTGTTGTTGTTATTGATGTTGTTTTGCATTAGTTGATGTTGGTAGTGAGGCTGGAATCGTTTGTGGAGGTGGTTGTTGGTTGAGAGACAGTGTGGTAGATCACTTAACCGGATTCAAGTGGTCATTAGAGGAACTAACGAGGTCAGGGTGTCCTGATGTTGGGAACCTGCTGACTAGATATTGAAATTCCGCTTTAGTTATTGGTCTTTTCAGGTTCGTTTCCTGGTGTGACTTTCGTCCCACAGGAACGATATTGGTTGATGTGAAGCTAATGTCTTGTCGAGGTTTTGCAGAGGAAGCCGTGGTTGCTCGCTGAGCTTGCAGGATCCTTAAGTTCTCTCATTCAACCTTCAATTAGGACTCTTTAACGTTCCCTGAACTTTGGCTAAGCCGTGGCACGTTAAATTTCATTATCCATTTGCTCTGTGTGGTAGGTTAATGATGAGGTTTAGCATTTACCAAGTCCAATGTGATCCAGGTTTGGTCCAGTGTCAGATTCGTGAACCACTGACTTGATGATGGCTGTGATACGCCAGCACATTACCAGGGTTTTTTTTGTTCCCCTGGACCTTCCTCTCTGAGCTTCTGCATTCGTTCAGGAGACCCTTCCTCATAAGAATCCGTCTACTGGGGGGGGGGGGGACAGGTTAGACCCCAGTTCCGCATGCAGTGACAAAGTTTCAACGAGACCAGAGGGTTCTGTTGTGGAAGGAGTGCGCCTCTGAAAGATGAACTATTCAGCAAGGTTCTTTTTCTTTAGAGTCTGAAGGTTGAGTAGAACCTGAGCAGCTTGTTCCTCACCAACTTTCTTTTCCCCTTTGACTGTACTCTGGGAAGTGGTTGAATTTTAACTGGTTCGGTTTCCTCTGATCACCACCAGTGGCATTGGACCCTGAGGTGCTGAGGTTAGCATCCTTTTAGCACTTTTTCGCTTCCATAACCTTTTGCATAATATCAGTTCACTTCATCTTCAAACCTGGGTTCATCCGCAGGAACACCTTCATCTACGAACTCATCTACCAACTTGTTGAGTGCATGAGCTCTTAAGAGTTCGCCCTCTTCACCTCCGTACAGCTTTTAATCATTTGGGCTGGAGATGGTTTTGCTTCAGTGGCGTCCATAGCCAAACCTTTCTTCTTTTCTTTTCCTAAGGCTTAGCAGGCACAGGTTTGGGTTTGGGTGGTTGAGATGAAGTAGATTGCGGTTTTGGTTTCCTAGGTGTTTTCAGTTTTGCCCCCTTTGCTGGTTTGGGAGCCGGTGCTTCATCGTCACTGACAACTTCTCCGCTGAGATACCGCTGGTACTTAGCAACCTCTGCCACATATTCGGGGTAATAGGTAGCAGATCGAATGTTCTCGGTATAAGTGTAATCAGAATATTGCCCCATTCCCAAAAACATACTCTTTTTGGTGTGTTTCTTGATTGAGAACTTCAGGTTATCCCAAGCAGACTCCTCATAAGTCAGGTGGAGTGGAGAACCTGGTCTTTTGTGGAACTTGTGTATGCTCTGGAGGTGATTGATGATCAGCTTAGTGAAACGGACACCCAGAATCACAAGTGGATTAACTTTCTTCTTTCCTTCCGTATGAAGAGCCAGACAGAATTCATATTGTTTATGAATGAGTGGATACATGAGTAATTTCTTACCATATCTCTCTAGCATTTAATCTATATTTTGCCTCAGTTGACAAACCACCCCAAAAGATCTGCAACACTGGAGCCTCTTGGTCGTTTCAAATGCTGAGTTTTTCCCGTGGAGTGTGAGGCAAAGATTAATGATAGTGGATGAGGTGCCCCTCCCAACGGTGGATTAATGTCATATGTCACGACCTCCAGAATAAGGTTCGTGAATGACATTTGGGTAAACCAGTTCGTTTGACAAGGAGATTATAGTGTTAGATTTGGGTGGTAGGTTGTGAAATTGTTCTGGTGTCTTGGGGTATTGAAGTGGCATTCTTATGGAGTAGCTCTTGCGTGAGCTAGAATTGAAGCGTCTGTTCATCTAAGCTGAAGTTGTTATCCTTTGTCTTTGTCAAAATCTTGACTGGTATCTTTTTGTCCCAGAAAAATAGATGGATTGTAGTAAATGGAAGGTAATGGTGGAGAAGCTGTTGGAAAGCTTTAAAGAAGTTGGTGTTTCTTTAAGAATGTCCACCTGTTTATCTTGAATAGGGATTAGCTTGCGTTCTTTCCACATCAAGAGATACAATTTCTTTTTCCCTGGAACCCATCTTTTGTTGCGAATGGCAAAGACCGATTTGATCATCTTAACGAGAGCGTAGTAGTATGGGAAGATAATTCTAAGCAAGCACTGGAAACCCTTCCTGAGCATGATATGGGCACTCAGCATTGTAACTGCCACTAAATACATCAACGAAGACTCATACAGACATGGTGATGGTGTTTAGATAAGGGAGCACATGGCTTGTCTTAAAGGGTTAGGTTAGATAAGTCAATTCAAGGATAGACAATTGATCATATTTGATAGTGATAGTAACCAAGATGTACACCTTAAGTAACGAAGTAATCGTGATAGTGGAGACCAAAACTCGTGACCGATACACATGACCAAAATTAGATGACATGACCATACGCAAGATGGGAACAACATATCCCACAACGCCAAGAACATTTAGAAAAAGCCAAATCGCAGGAGGATCCAATTTTATTAGGTATGTTCAAAAAAACGCAAATAGCAAAAAAAACGCAAAAACCCAAACGCAAAGAATCTTTTAATAAAAATTAGACAAAACGCAACAATGGCAAGACGCAAAAGGCATTATCAATCAGGCAAAAGCAGGAGTATTTTATTCAAATATAATAAAATGCACCAATTTTAAAAAATATTGAAAAATGGTGGGTCCTTACATTTGAACTAATGAGGGTCTCTTCAATCACAAAAACACAATTGATTGCGTTTTGTCATGCTTTGCCAAATATTACAAAAAGACGCACTTTAAAGATGATTTAAACCTCAAAACGCATAGACATATTCGTTTAGGCAAAAACGCTAAGGGCATTGTATCAGGCCACAAAACGCAAAAAGGCATGGTTATAAGGCAAAAAACGCTAAAACAGAGGGATTTCCACACAAAACCGCAATCAAGCACTTTATGCAAAAACGCTAAGCAAGAAAGAACTCTTAGGCAAAGACGCAATTCTAGACCCTCTATTAGCAAAACGCAATCAAGAACGGTTCAAGCAAAAAAAGCAATCAAGAACGGTTCAAACCAAACGCTAAACCCAAGAACAAGTATGCAGATCAAATCTTACATACCTAAGATCCAAGGCTTACTCAATAATACTATACATTCATTGAACCTCACTAACCTTATTTAACATCAACAAAGCGTCCATTTTCACCACATCATACGATTAAGATTTGACCCAGAAGGGTCAAAACTTTTACTCGCAAATCATAAGGACTATAAACAAGAGTTTGGCGTATTTTGGGGGACATTTAATACATCAAATAGCGATTCTATATGGAATTCTAATGCCATAAACCCAGCCAACAAAAGCTATCAACAAACACTATACAAGATTGGGATGATTATTTTGCCACAAACAGCCCTATAAAAAACAAGCAATTTTTAGGTATTTCAGACCATTGGTGTATCGATAAAGCATGAATGAATATATGAGATTAACGAAAAGAGGCATAGCATTAAACTAACCGAGAAATCACACAAGTGAACACAACTCGGGAAAATCGCAAAAATTATGTTACTGTTTTTTGTTTTTTTTTGAGGGAGAAAAGGATCAAGATTTTGACTGAGGGTTGATGGAATTTGAGAGGATTTTGACCCGAGGTATGTCAAAATTGCAATGACTTATTTATACCTAGGTCTAACTTTCGGCAAATGACAATTTTGGTCCTTCTCTTTTCTTACTATCTTCATTCAAGGCTTTAATAGTTCTTATAAGGTTTAATTTAAGTTGTATAAATAGCACAACTTGGTCCCTCCTTTATGTATTATGAGACTTGTAAACAACTAGAAATTAGACATTAAGACCCTATTATTATTGCACAATTAAAAATGATGATATTTGCCTTTTGAGTTAACGTTCGTCTATACTCCCCTCAAAATGTAACCCCGTTAGATTTACACACTCTTTTAATTATTTATACGATGTATCAAAATTCCCGTTAGATGGGGGGCATAAATTTAAATAAAAAAACAAAAAACTACTACCGCCCCCTCTATCAATGACATCGTTTTTCTATTTCTTAAAGGAGATAGTGTAGTCGATTAGTATTTTGAGTGTCAAATTATGTGAAAACTTCAAGTCAGATTGTTTTTTTAAAACAACTTTCCCCCAAGAAAAACAAAAATATCTTTCTGAAATAATCGTAGACGGAAAAATCTTTTGATGAAAAAGAAGAATTCTCTTCTGAATCAAGAAATAATGCACTGATAGATGTTACATTAGATCGGGGGGTGCACGGATTATCAAGGATATAAAGTAATCCATGCCCGCGGAAGAACTTAATCACCCGTATTAGCTAGGGAACAACCGGTTCTTTTTTGCGCGACCTATGCTTTCCTTATTTTGAATAGCGGGTGGTTGCAGTCTGAAATAATGCAAGACCATTCTTGACATGTTTTGAAAGTTTTGCTTGAACTTCCGTTCGAGCATTCATTTAAAGGCACGTTTTGTCATTATTTTGAAATGTGACATATTTCTATGGTTCGTAAATGCTTATCGATAATTAGTAGGAAGTTAGAAGGGACATAGGTCATTGAACAAATATTTTTGTTATTTCTATTTTCTGAATTTTTTTTTTTTGAGTTGGAATGATGAAATATTTTCATAGGATACTTGAAGCTTCTTTGTTACTCATCCTTTTAATCCTGGACGTTTTTTCTGTATGAGTGTCTCTGGATTCATACTCTTCATGCCAAAGCAGCGGGGTGTTTGATAGAGACAGAATAAGAGAAAGCCGAGAGGATGAATTCGAATCGTTCTCTGGGCAATGCCTTTCTTAGTGAATTATATCGAAGTTAGTTGTACTCTGTGCCTCACAAATTAAAACTCAACCCCATCCCTTTTCCAACTTGTTCTCTGATGAAATGATGTTGGATGTCGGTTCTTTTATGTTATAACCTATTGGCAGTGCTGGACGTTCATTGATTTTATGTAGCAGAAGGAGCTATGGCTACTCTTGTTTGTCAAATACAATGGGAGAATTGTGATGTATGGCAAAGCCATTATTCGATAATCTGAGGACCTTATCCATAGGATTTTGGGCCACTGATAATAGCATTAGACATCGCGATGTATTCAGATCCTCTGTAACGGAGTTTGGACGTGCTAGTTTGCTTCTTTGAGGAGCCATCTTTATAACTTATCACAAGGGAATGAGCAATGCCAGAAGATGTTGCTTCTCTCGTGTGTCTTGAACCTGCATGATCTGCGTCTGCATTGCTGTTTAGTGCCATTAATTGGCAGGTTGGTCTTTTCGGTACTAAAGGACCCATATTTATGGTTCCCTTGAAGATACCGAAAGAACCGTTTAACTGCTTCATGGTGCTTTTTAGTTAGGCTTTAGATTGATATGTTAGAACACACATGCACACCGCCAAAGACATAAAGGTCAGGTTCATACTGGCTGTTAAGATTAGATACATCAGGGATCCAATCATACTGCGATATTGAGTCTGGTCAACAGGGATCCCTAAAAGGTCCTCAACCAATTTTGTTCGCTCCACCATGGGAGTGTCAACAGGGTCACTTTTATGAAGATCAAATTTCTTTAAAATCTCATTAGCATATTTAGATTGATTTATGAAAATGCCTCTAGGATTCTAAGAAATTTGTAAGCCTAAGAAAAAGGATATTTGACCCATCATCGACCATTGGAAATGTTAGGCTTATTTCATTTAGACAATAGGTTCACAGTTCTTTGGCATTCAATCGAGGCAAATAGTATTCATAACATATTTTGAACATGAAAGAGTGTGTTTGTCTATTTTCTCGACTCTCTCCCCCCCCCCCCCCCCCCCCCCCCCTATCAGAAGAAAAAAGGTATGGATTCCGAACCCCCTAACACCCTCTGTGAGAATCCTTGTGCTGAAGGGAACTTCGACAAAAGTGTCATACACGCCGCGTGGGGTGCATGCTGTAACCCGTTTAAAAGAGCTTTCTTCAGACGGTAGACATGATGTGGACGATCAGGGTCAACAAAGCCTTCAGGTTGGCTAACATAGACTACTTCTTTAAGCTCGCCCGCACGTTTAAGATAATGAATGCAGTTTTTACTCCATTTGATTAAACTGTCAGTTTTTGCTGGCATAGCAGCATAGAATTGAAGCTCATTTGTGCAAGAAAGAAATATCTGATAGCTTCAGTTAGATTCTGCGCGAACGGGGGCGAAGGATTCTTCAAAATCAAGACCACTCTTCTTGACGATATCCTTTCGCTACAAAGACGTACCTGTTTTTAACAGTCGCCATACTCGTCAGTTTCACCTTATAAATCCACTGGAAGAGCAAGATAATAATCATTGCACAGTCTGGAGGTGGCACTAATTCCCATACATCCAGTCGATCAAATTCATAGATTTCATCTTGCATGGCTTGGAACCAGCAGTCTTCAGAAATAGCAGATTTGAAGTTTTTAGGTTCGACTTTGGACAGTACTGAATTGTAGAAGCACCATAGAGCATCTGTAGCAAGCTATTTCCGAGTGGATATCGGACGAGAAGGGTTCCCAATAATGTTATCAAGAGGATGAGAGTCGGTCCATTTGCGGAGACGTTCATGAGGTTGAGTGGATTGGTTGGGTGTAGGAATCGTGAGAGTCCCAAAAGATGATGCTTCATAGTTCGGGTCTGGGGCGAACACATTAACAAATGGTTCATGCTTAGTGGCAGCAAACAGATTTACTTCAAAAGAATGCTCAGTTGTAACACCGTAATGTACCGAAGATGATTGATAAGCTGAGGATGATGATGAACGTTATTAAAGGATATAGATACAGATGGACCGGTTGGAATGACCGGGGGTGAAATTGCGGGGACATGAGGCATCTGATGATTACCCGTGGGAGTCTCAAAATATTCATCAAACATTGGTTGAAATAGCGGCTCCAAGTCTTTATTGGTGGGAGGTACATACGGAGTAGCGGGAGCAGAATTAGGTACGAGCCTTGAACTTATAGGTCCAGGAGTCAAAAGGTTGTGATTGGGTCCTGAACTGGAGTGTACAGGAGCCGTTTGCTCGGTCAGCTCATCAAATGTAACGTAAATAGTTTCCATTATTTGTCGGGTCCGTTTGTTGTAGATTCTGTAACCCTTCCTGTTTGGTGCGTAACCAACAAAGAACCCAATGTCTGCTTTAGCTTTCAATTTGCCAAGATCTTCGCTGTCGTTTGTTGGGTAGCAGAGAGCCCCAAATATACGTAGGAAAGAGAGATCCGGTTTCTTGTCATGCACTAGTTCATATGGGGTTTTGTTGTGAAGAGTATGTATAAGGGATCGGTTTTGGGTGTAACAGGCAGTAGCCACAGCTTCTGCCCAAAGAAACAAGGGAGCCTTGGAGAATATCAGCATTGTCCGAGCAGCTTCAACAAGAGTGTGATTCCTTCGTTCAACAATGCCATTCTGCTGAGGAGTTCTCGGAACGGTCTTCTCGTGGGTAATGCCAACGCTTTCATAGAAATCTGTCAAATCTTTATTAACGAATTCGGTGCCATTATCAGTCCGCACGAACCGGACAGTTTTGTTGAGACCGACTTGAAGTTGTTTTAACAGATTGGTTACAAAAGCGGGAGTCTCATCCTTGGATCTCAAAAACTTCACCCATGTAAACCTGGAGTAGTCATCGACTATTACCAAAATGTATTTCTTCCCATTTATACTCTGCACTCTTAGCGGTCCACATAAATCCATGTGAAGGGTGTGTAAAACTTCCGTAATGGTGTTAATCGTCTTGGGTTTATGGGTAGCTTTCCTGCTCTTTCCAAGTTGACATGCCGAACACAAATGATCCTTTTCAAACTTCAACCGAGGTAAACCTCTAACAAGATCTTTACGAGCTAGATCATTGAGAGTGCCAAAGTTTAAGTGATTCAGGCGACGATGCCATAACCAGGATTTGTTCTTGGAGGCTTTAGACAGTAAGCAAATGGGAGAGGACCTCATCATATCTTCAACAGAAATGGTGTATAAGTTCGTACCACGACTTCCTTTAATAAGGTCGACACCATCTAAGTCTCGGACGAAGCATGTGTGCTTTCTGAAGGCAACTTCAAGATCTGAATCACAAAATTGACCGACAGAGAAAAGGTTGTGTCCAAGTCCTTCTACATAGTATACCCTGGAAATTACACTGTCACCAATGACATAATCCCCATATCCCATAATTGCACCAAAATGGTCGTTCCCGAATCGAACAGTCCTAATAAACTTTTTTACGAAATTCCTGAGCCGTGAGCGATCTCCAGTCATATGTTTTGAGCAGCCTGAGTCCAAATACCAGAGAACGATCTGTACAACCTGCATTTGAACAAAGGCAAAAATGGAGATTTGGATACATTGGATCCCCAATTGCAATTGGGGTCCGGTTGGTTAGTGCACGCAAGATTATACGCTACAGGGGCAATAGTTTCCTGTGGATCAGCTGGCAAACAGTCACTCTTAAGAGCAGTAGACCTAACTAAAGGGCACTTTCTTCCTAACGGGAGAAGTCTACCAGTGGGCTTCCATTGTTTTGCAGGCAAAACCTTAGATGGAGTATTCCTAGTTAGAGGCCACTGATCTCCTAAAGGTAATAGTCTGCCAGTGGGTCGCCACTGATGGCCGATGGTGGTAAACAATTTCCCTGTGTGTAACACCTCCAAAAATCACTTACAACGCAGCGGAATACCAAATGGGGTGTTACTTCGTAATACACAGCAATAGATACAAGAGAACGACCTCTAGGTGTCGTTTGAATAATAACATTTGTTGATTTAATAAAATCTGAATTTAATAATAATTTGCTCCCATAATTTGCTCACAATGAAAAAGCTTGAATGTAAAGACTCTATTGCACAATCAATTAGTCCAAGCATCTAAATCACCTGTGGAAAAAACATGCTTAAAAGATGTCAACATTGAGTTGTGAGTTCATAGATTAGTTTAAATATAAAATGTAATCCACTGTATTCACAGTTATATGTAAAAATCCCAAGATTTATAAAGGAATGCATAACACAATTTTATGTCATCAAACGTACCAATCTTATCCCAAAAATGTTTTAAGTAATGCATGACAAGTTGTAATGTCACCAAAATGTTCCAAGTATGTATGTGTCGGGGGGCCCTGTAGTCCCCAACAATGATCCGACATGTTATAACGTTCGTTTACCTGGTGATAGCTAATCACCCGAACGGGGGTTGTCAATCCCGAATAGATCTATTTTATATCATTCACGTGGACATCACGCTATAATGTTCGTTTACCAAGTGATCGCTAATCACCCGAACAGGGATCCACACCTGAATAGATCAATTTCATACATTCGCGCTCACCCTCCAGTGTTTACAGTTTCATGACGCTGTGCGTAGGACTTGTTTTTACCATAATTTCGGGCAGGGATACCAATAATGCGTATATATATATTACTCCGTTAACGGTGTCCCCTCCAAGATCCACCACGGTTGGCTCAGTAAAGTATATGCGTATATACTCCCGTTACCGGTGGTCCCCTCAAGAAACCCGGGCTGGTAATGTAAATATATGTCTCCCGTTACCGGTGTCCCCCCCCCCCCCCCCCCCCCCCCCTCCAAGAACACTATCAGGGCAGTTAGTTTATTGCTTTTGTTCCAATTAGCCTAAGCTAATTCCGAAATTATTTCAAATGTAAAGTATGCCATTGTGACCAAAAAATGAAGTCAAATAATGTATCCCTTAGCGAGGCTAGCGAAATATGTTTGTAACCAATTTGTAAACATCCTGTAAAATGCATTTGTAAACAGCTTGTTTCACCCGATATATGTTAAAACCAGTAAAACATGGGGCTTATAAACTCTCCAATCCCTTAAAACAATCACATTGTTATAAGATAACCAAATATAAGATTTTGTAGACAAGCATGTATCCCCCTCGCGGGTTATAAAACATTCAAAAGATTGAAAAGCGAGGCTATGAACTCACATTGATTAAAGACCACGATCAATTAATCCAATTAAATCACACTGAATCTGCAACGATCTCGACCACGACCTATAATTATGTCGTTCGATTATAATACACGTATTAAATACGATCAACGATGCGTACATCGTTACCACGAAATCATACATATTTTTATATGTATGCAGTCATATATACATGTGATGAGAAATCCACTTGCGCGTCTTTAAACCTTAACCCTTAGTATATTATATGAATATATATACTATTTTCCGTCCAATATAACTTATCTCTAATATTTATCGAAAGTTACTATTTTTAGACCTTCCGTTTTTAGAACCGAATAATGATCTTAAAACTATTAATTTAAATAATATATTAACCGACATTTAGTTTTGACCCGCTATATCTCAACTTTTAAAGCAGACAATCCTCGCGGTAAAGTAAAACGTCATTACGAACAACTTTCGTGTTTCGCCGGAAGGCTGAAACGGGCTCGAAAGTGCTCAAATCGTTTAATTAATAATCTGCCAGATTTAATATATTAAAAATAACTTATTTCTTATTAAAGTGTATGTTCCGATTTCGATCCAGTTTCTTCGTTATTGAGAGTTAGAAGTCCCGTTTTATATCAAAACGTCCGTCAAAATATAATTTGTTATATTTTATAAACCAAAGTCTAACTTATCAAAGTCTCGAATTCCGAATCCCACATTCTATTTTCTGTTTTATATTATCCGTTTCATAAAGGCACTAAAGTCCATTTTTAGTCCAATTCTCGTCTCAAATATGTCTAATATCACTTATACATTAATATCAGTCTCGTTTTAATATTAATATCATATTTTAACTAGACCGCGCAAGTTCTAATATTTTTCATCACATTATATATAAATATAACATAAACGAAATTATCGAATACTTTTAAATTAAACGCACCCTTTTTCGGTAATTAAACACACCCGTTTCGGTGTCACAAATCTCCAACGCCCCCATTTCCGTACAAACAAACAGGCACCCTTGCGGGGGGCTGTTTCCGCAGCCAAACCAGACACACCCTTGTGGTTGTTAACCCAAAACCCGACACACCCTTGTGGTTGTTACCACCAACCGTACCCCGGCTGTGAAACCGGCAAACCAACGCATCCTAACGGGTTGATACAACCCAAACGCACCCATTTCGGTGTTTAAGTCCCATCAAACCAAACGCACCCTCGGCGTTGACTAACACAACAAACGCACCCATCATGGGTGTGCTTATTAACAAGACCAGCCGCTCCTTTGAGGCTGTTTAACCAAAACTGAACCCACCCCCTTTTTGTGCTAACCCAACCCGGACGCACTCCTCTTGTTGTTGATGCAAAACCAAACGTGCCCTTGTGGTCATAAATGCGCGAACTCAAACACGCATCTGCCTGGTGCGAATTAATAAACCCGACACACCTATTCGGGTTAAGAACCAAACCGGACGCACCCTTGGGTGGTGGTCGCGGTGGTTGGTGGCGTGTACGATGATGACGATGATGGTGGTGACTGTGACAGCGGGGTGGTGGTCGTGTGACAGCAGCTGGTGTGGTGGTGTGGTCGCGCGTGACGACGAGTGATAGTAGGGATCGGGTAGATCGGGTGATGAGGTTCACTCTTGGTCGTGGCCGGACTCGCCGAAAAGTTTTCCTGCGCGGTTGCCGAAAAAGGTGCGGCCGAGTGAGTGGCAGGTGTTGGCCGAAATTTTGGAGATGGGAGAGAGTGTTTTATAAGCGTGTTTATATATGAGTAATGAAATGAAATGTAAAAGAAAATTGTATATAATAAATAACTAATTAGACTAGTTTTATAAAGTGTAGGGTTAATTTTGTAACTTTTTATTAATAAGTTTCGATAATCATCGGGTTCGGGACTCATTATGCGACTAGTTAACGTCGATTCGAAGACCCCACGGAAACTCGTGCCATTGTTTTTCAAATTATTTTTCCGATAAAAATGAGTATTTTCTTGATGATATTTCATCAATATTTTATAAGATTTAATAAAATATCTGTTATTTATTTTGTGAACCGGTTACGCCTTGTCCAAAATAAAAATGGATTTCAACTCGAATATTCGCGTTATCAACAAACGCTTTTGAATAAAATGATAACTAATTTATTAAATACTTTATTAATAAAACTGATAATTAAATATATCTATTAATCAGTTCCGGGTCGGATACGCGTCGGTGCGTTTTTCCAAAACATTTCGGGCTGGTTTTAGCCCTCTTCTGCTTGTGTTTTAGGTCTCGGTAAAACTGAAAAAGTTGTCTGTGAATATCATTTCACATCAACTGTTAAGTCCGAGTACGTGAAAAACGGATTTAGATACGTTCTTATAAGTCAAGGTCGACCGCGACAAGTCAAAGGGTAAGATAGTTATCTAAAGTTCCGAAAATTACCGGATGTTACAAATTTCCATGAATCTGTCGCAGGCTATTTGATTCTGTCGAAGTGAATAAAGATGGCTGAAAGCCGCTTAATATTTTCCTCCAATATGCTCCACGAATTGTAGCTGAAATTAGTGATCCGGGTCAGGTTTAGTATGATGTTTACGACATTAAAAGTTTGGTTATGTGGTTTCATATACACGGAGTTATGATATTTTTATCAGTCAACTATGATATAGTTCGGTCTTATGATCACATATAGAACTTAACCCATTAATTCTGATATATACATTGAATAATTATTCATCTAAACAGAGGTGCTTACGGTCGTTGTAACTTAATTAACCGACACTAATTGCCTAAAACGCCTAAAAAATAGTACTCCGTATCTGATTCTTTTTTTTGAAATTAGTATCTAAATAGGTTCTATGATGAGTTGAAGTTGGTTTATGAATTTAAGGAAAATCCGAAAAGCCACTAACCTTCTCTTAATGTCTTATGAGCTTAGTGAATTGAGCTTATGAACTCAAATAACTATTTAAGCTCAAGATAGTGAGCCATTAAAACTGAGCACCACGTAAAAGCACTGAATTAACCCTTTTTTTCAGCCAACGCCTATTTTCATTCCAAATTCAGTAGTGATTTATTTTGTTCATTAGTGCTTAATTTTTTTTAAAAACATTATCTTGGCACTGTTTATTTGCACTAAATTCCCCACATGATTGTAATAAATGCTGCCACTGTTTATTTGCAGCCACTTCCTTTTAACTCGACGGCCAAAGTTAATCGTATACAGTCGCGTGCTACAGAGAAAGAGCAGCATCAACTGCAGATCCCAACTACTGATCATTACATTCGGGCCTCTTCAGGTTTTACCTCAAACTTGGAATACTCGAAACTCACTATATGCTATTAAATTACGTACATAGTAGATTAGCAAATTTAGCCGATGAAACAGTTCGCTAAGATTGTTGATAGCTTGAAACATACAAGGATAAATGGTATTATAAAAGAAGTGAAGTCAATTTACTTAGTGCCAATTTTTACAAAAGAAACGATTTGTTACGTTAGGATTTGATTTTTGGATCGTTCTATATGGATTCGTGGTGGTTTCGGTATATCAGAGGTATTTTTGATCGAATTCGGCTTGTTAGTGGTTATTAGTGCTCGGATTCGGTATATTAGAGGTTATCATTGATTGGATTCGGTATTAAGAAACGGTTATTGTGAGCGGGAAATTTGAAAAAACTACGAAATTATATGCTGGTGAAAAAAAAGAAGCACGTGAACGGTCCGAACATGGGGATACTACTAAATACTACGTACTAACTGGAAATCATAAACATAAAAAGTTCTTTGAAAAGCAAACAAACTACGAGCTTAAGGCAGTAGCTAGTTAACAAATCACATGGATAAGAATTCCATAGCATTTACCGTAAATATTTTTATTAGTGCGGAGTCTAGTCTCCAACTGAGTCCTGATCAAAATTGTTCACAAAATCATATGGATAAGAATTCCATACATATTGAAGCATCAACACATTCGCCCTCTAACCAACTTATGACTTGTTTGTGTCTATTCATTATAATCTTGACTGTCTCTAGGATACGGAAATAATCGTAAAACAATGAAGACTGTTCCCCTTCAAGACCGTCTCTACCTACCCGGTACTGCCCCCATATGTTGCACAATGCCACTAATAATAAGATCAAACCCGCCAACAGATTTTACCAGTTTTTCAAGTTTGTCGGGTCTAATGTTATAACATCAGCCAAGTGGACAAGATTGCCCTTTTGATCTGTTTGCTGCCACCAGCTCTTCATGATATCTCTGTTAGCCTCTGAAATTTCCACTGAGACAACATTTTTTAAAGGAATCCTGAGCATGTGGAGAGCAACCTCAGCACCACCAATGCCCGAGAAGAGAGAGAGAACATTCATACCGTTCGCATATATGTCCTTCAATACAGAGAGATGATATGCCACTGTATCGACGTGGGGAATGATGATATTAGATATAAGGTTGATATGATCCTCATGTGAATTGTTATATTTAGAAGAAACACTAATCGTATGGTGGAAGTTTAAAAAAGGAACGTGGTTTGCCGTAAATTATGTTTTTTTAACCACACGCAGCAATTCAACTGATATACTTAAGAATGGCTGAATTTGGGCTGTCTTATTATAGTTTAAGACCAGCAACTTATTAAAGTTTGCTACAAAACCTTCCATGGTCATTAAAGTGTTCTTGAAAGTTTTTAAACTTCGCTAAGTTCATACAATTTCAACTGGACATGACATTAATTTGTGTAATATTAAGATAAAATTAGCGTCGGCCGACCGTAGGCGTCAAAAGTACATTAGTTCTTATTTTGGAACAAAACGGTGTATATATATATAGACATGAACTAGGAAAAAGAATGAAATGAACATAAGAAAATAAGAAATTCTCACCTGAAATGAGTTACCAAGGGATTTATATATGTCCGGTTCTACTTATAACCTCCACCACTCGTATGGTTTTCTTGGAAACCCCAATACCATTTCAACCCATCCGGTTCAAGTAGCAAGTTAATTATTCCCTACCCAAACAAATCCATTTTTCAGCATTCCATATAACAGACATCTTGACATGGTCAGGATGGGTTGTCACCACATTTCATAGGAGCCTTCCTGATACCCTCGTTAATTTTGTGTTACACATAAGATGTTTTCACCAAGAAGAAAGTGTTTGGTGGGATAAGATTTAGACATAAGAGAAATTTAGTGTGGTGGCTAATGTTTAAGTATGAAATGTAATGAAGTAATGTTATGGTTATAGGAGTTTTAGTGGCCGGTTATCATTTTGTGTGTTGGGCCGAGCAGTGGTTTAGTATTAAAAATAGTGAGACTAAAAAATTTATGTTAATTTTGGACTACAATTTTTGTTTGTATCAAACCAAAACGAAACTAACTCAAAACTCACCTGGTTCGTGACTTATATCACGTGGGGTTTTTTCTACACGTTCTATGTTTGGCAAGAAGTTTTTAAGATTTTGGCAAGAAGTTTTTATGATTAGGGCGGTTAGCATTTAACTTTCAAAAATGATAGCTCATTTGGCAAGAAGCGTTTAGCATTTTTCTTTTTCTAAAAACATTACTTAAAGGAGTGTTTAACGTTACATTTAGCTTTTACACTTTATAGTTACATATATAACTACATTACCCAACACACTTATAAAATAAACAACTACGGCTCACAACTAATGTATTGTGAAAGGAAAATTTATATATGGGTTTGTCTAATGATAACGCTCAAATTATACATATTTTTATATGCGTTATCTAAGCTTTTATGCATACTTATTGGTTAAATATAAGAACTATCGGTATAGAATATAATATATTTGTCATTGTAGGTTCATGTGGTGTATCGTGGAAGAAAACGGAAGAAAACATAAAGATTTGAAGCTTAAACAAAGAAATAACTCAAGCTGAAAGCTTCGTGACACCTGTTCACTGTTTTGGTCATAACTCGGTCATATGAACTCCGTTTTACGCGATTTTGGCTTAAACGAAGAAATAACTCAAGCTGAAAGCTTCCCGACACCTGTTCACTGTTTTGGTCATAACTCGGTCATATGAACTCCGTTTTACCCGATTTTGGCGGCCACGCGAAGAGAATTCAATTATCTACAACTTCAGAAAAGTCCAAGTGCTGGAAATGCCCAAAACCTCCGGTTTTACACTAAATGCAATTAATTTGCAAATTTAGACTAAAATCCATCCACATACATTCTCAACTTGGTCCCCAAGTAATCTCTAGCCTATAAATACAGCCTTTGGGAGCTTGGGACAAAATCATCTCATCATATATCATACACATACCATTCACAAGAAGAAGATCCAAGAAACTGTCAAAGTATGCCGCACTTATCACAAGTGCGCCACACTTTCCACCATCAAAAAGTACGTCGCACATTTTATTATGTACGCCGCAATTCCTATCAAGTTTAAGACAATTAAATGGAATTAAATGCTAATCACATTAACACCCTAAGTGCCCCACACAATTTATTATGTCCGTCGCACTTTTACCCCAAAATCAGCCTATAAATAGTGGACGAATTTTACCCCATTTCCATCATCTCTCACACACAATTCTCCCCTCTTCCACCACCATCTAATCACAAATTTCAAGAGTAGTGATAGTACTTAAGAGTTCGGGACGATAGGAATTGATAGCTTGGTTTTTAGAATAGTTTTCGATTCGGAAAACTAATTGCCAAATCATTGAACTTCTAATCATTTGGTATAATTTATATAACTCTTTTAATATGAAGTTTTCTGAAATTTATATGATTGTTATAATCTTCATCTCTTTGATTATGGAGTAGTCGTTTTATGTTTGTTTGGGCGATATGTGGTCTTTGATATGGAGCGTTTGGATATGTGTTTATTAAATTGGTAAAACATATTTTATATAAGAGTATAGGCCGAAAGGATTCTTTATATATGTGTTCTATCATTCCACTTAATAGATTGGTTATAGTAACTTATAAAGCCGAATGAAGTTGTTGTTACTATTCATAATAAGCACTAGTTATATTTAAAGGCCGAAAGGATTTGTAACTTGTGATAACTATATTCTCTAAACTTGTAAACACTATCCTAAAAACTTCTATGTCTTAGTTTATCATTTGCCCTATAACAAACAACTTTAAAGCATTTGTTTCAAATATCTTATAATTCCATTACTTTTAAATATTCGATATATGCACGATTTGGTTAATTTGATAAGTGACAATCATTTTAGCCTTAACACCATAATTATGAAACGTTGAAAACACAATCCTTGGGACGACCAGGACTTACCTAACTATACTATACCACGGTAGGTATACTTTGCCCGTGTTGTCGTTTTTTAGTAAAAATCGGTATTGTCTAAGTATTATAAATTTAAGCTTGTAAAACACATTATCCTCTAACAAGTACCCCTGAGACCAACTGTTACACTGCATTGTTACATACAACTTTCCTTTTAAAATTGAATTTGCATTAAACACACATTAATTAAACTTGTAAATTTCCATAATTAGATTTGATCTTTAATTCAATAAACTCAAACTTTCCTTTTATAATAACATTAAACCTGCCAGAGGGCCCGTTAACTATCCATTATATATTTCACAATAGAGTTACAAGCTATCAAAAGAGAACATTATCGCAATGGACATGCCCATGTAATTTTAACTACAAAACAAGCTTGTATAAACACAGCTTTACTAAAAAAAGCATTCTATCAATCAATACAGAGTGCTCATTCAAACTTCAACTTATCAATCTTTGAAGTTTCTTACAGTTAATGTTTATTGCTACTAGTACTCAGTAACTACTACTATTTGCCGCTACTTCCAACTCCTACCGCTAGTTTTGCTATATATACCAAATAAACTTCAATTAGCTTCTAAGAGAAGAGCTTACGGACTTCACAAGCTCCCGTGAATTTGTTGTCAAACAAAGCTTATATATATTAGAAGTTAACTTAATATAAAAGCTTAAGCTCAACCGGATAACATCAATGTATCAAACATGTTATCGTAAGTTGGACTTACATACATTTTTCTGTGGTTGATTTGGCCATCAAAAATTCAAAATTTTATTTTATTTCCTTAACAAATCAAGCACCAAAACAATATAACATAAGTGTAACTCAATATAATAATGTATTAGTAACCAACCAAAAAAGTTCGCATAATCCTTATAATCAAGTGTAACTGAGTAGATTAAGATTCGAAAACAACAACGAAAACATAAGTGAATTTCCCAAACACATGTTCAATTCATAGTCGCGAAAATCAAGTTATAATGCCATTTGGAGACTTCATCGAGAGACGGGCAACACTATCTTCTATAGAGAGGAAAAGCATGTAATCATCGCCACCAACATTGTAATGCGCAAGAGAGAGATTATCCTCCATATCACCGGCTTTTATACTGATGAGTTTCTGTTTGTTTGCAGGCACATGATACACTTGAGCAATCCTATCTTTCAAACTGCCCACCGTCTCGGATAGAAACCGGACATTAACGTTCACTACTCTAGAAAATTGATAGTTCATTGGTATGCATATAGAAACACTAACAGGTCCCTAACACAATGCAATTAATTACCCGTCAAGAGCACAATCAATTTTTTTTATCAAATTATCTATAGAAATAAAAAGATAGTTCAAATAAATGTAACCCGAATTGTTGAGTTAATAAAAAAAAAAAAAAAAACTAAGAACTTGTCCCTCTGAATAAATCATGATCTGGGTAGCGTTTCTTCACCGAAAATCCTTTAAAATCAACTTCATCATCTGGGAGAACCTCAGTGTGCATCTTCCAGCTCCTCACGATTTTTCTATGTTGTCGAATATATTGTATATCACGAGTAGATTCGTTATAACGATCCTTTCCATCGTGAGCTGCTTTTGGCAACATTATACATTAGCAAAAATAATTAGTCCAAAATACATGAATGAAACACATAAGGGATGTTCATGGTTTCTATAGAGAGGGAGTGCTTATAGCAATGAATTCCGCAATCATACCACACCTAAATTTTAACAATTTAACAACGTGTGATGTTCTTGAGCCTATTTATAAGTATATAACAACGTGACCAGTTGTTCTGTCGAATTAGTAATATGCAGACAAAAACGAATATATCACAAATTAAAACTATTTTGTTGTAGCTAAAAAACAATGAAAATAATATACCAGCTAGTCCATTTGTGCATATGAAGTAACTCCTGAGTTCTTTTGTTATATTCTTCAAAATCTTGATAGTATCTATAGACGGTAATAAGATGACAAAAAGGTTACTCAAAAAGCTTCGGATGATATGTATGACAATCCTAGAACCAAAATGTAATATCGAATCAATTTAAGAAACCTACCGTACAACAGGCCGCCGCCCCCTCGTCTTCCATCACCACCTTCGTTGTTTGTTTTAGCATAGTGATGGTTTGCATGAAGATCCGACATCATTTTCATATGATGGTGGTGAAGAATTGTTCAAGAAAAAATGATGGTGGTGAAGATGGTGATATTTGGTTATATATAATCTTCAAAGAGTAACTGAAAAGATGAGAAGATACAGCATTTGAAACGCCTTCATTTATCATGGAATAATGCTATTATTAATTGTTAGACCAAAACTGAACTTTAGGTTCAAACTCAAAAATAAAAAAAATGTTTCAAACTATTAAGACTCACCATTAATTACTTAGACCGAATCTTTTATAATATAAGATTCAATTTCTCTCTCTTACAAGTCTCATGGTTATCAATTTTTAGAAAGTATTAAACTGTATGCATACGGAAAAGGAAAACAAACTAGTTTATGAATTATTTACTCTATAACATTTAGTTAGTTTGCATCTTTAAAATCATTTTTGCATCAGTTTATATATTTGGCATTTTTTTACTTTACAAAAACATGTAAAATTTCAAAAATAGTTGTTGGTGACTGGGTTATGATTATGGCGCGATCAAGGAGCATGTGGATATATGAGCTTGTAGATTTAAATGTTGATTGTGAATGATATATGGGGTTATTCATTTTATTTTGGTCTGAGATAGTGGTGAGCGTTCTAAACCTAATTCAATTATTTATTGTTTACTTATTATTGTATTAATGTTTCTTAAATTTATAACTGTTTGCTTATTATTATGATAGATTAGTTTATTTTATGTGTTTGTTTAGAAATTGGTGGTTAACATGTTTTGATTAATTTGGAGAAGTTGTTGATGGTGATATTAGTTGTTAGTTTAGGTTAGCATATTGGCTAGAGGTTAGGTTAGCCGTTTTTGGTAACGGCTAATTTAACCGAGTAGGATTACACTGATTAGCTAACCACCCAAATAAAAACCCTTATGTTAGCACTCATCTTTAGTGCTAGATACCCCTAGTTTAACCTGCTGAGCCATTCTATTCATTTTTCTCATTTAGAAAAAAATAAAAATACAAAAATCTATAACCGTTAGCCCAACCTTACCCCTCGTCAAAAGTCCATATGGTTGGTTGCTGGTTGCTTGGTATGATTGGTTGATTTTTGCTTATAGTTTGTTCGCTCTTTGTTACGAGTATTGTGCCATTTTGACGGAGATGGAGAGGCGCCGCTTCGTGTTTCGTATTTTTCGTGGTGTATGCTTATATCAAGTGTGGGGGAATTGTTAGTTATAAAAAAAGGAAAGAACAGTGTTGAATAAAAACTAGAATGTTGTTGGCACGTGCGAGATATTGTTATTTGTGACGGTTTGATTGAGATAGAGATGAGGTTTAGTTATTCGATAACCTTACGGATTTGTGGATTCTCGTAACTAGTAACATGGGTTTCTTGGACTTGTCGACATATATATTATAAAACCATTTCCATTATATATTTCCCATGCCTTATCCACACCCTTATAAACCCTTAGCCTGTACATTACAACCCGAATAAAAGTCCTCTTTTGATAATTATACCTGGTGCTTACGCCATGTCGGTGTAGTTTTGTTTCTTGTACAAGCCTATGGTATGAAATGGATCATGTCTGAGCAATTTAGTGTGATTTCCCTTTTACTCTCTATTACATCATATACGATTATCTGAGTGAATTATACTTTCCTTTTTCGTGAGGTGCTTAGTCATGTTATTCAGCTTGAGAATCATTGGGTATTGTCAAACATCTCTGTTTTCGCATATTAAAAAAAATCAAAAAATAATTTTCATAATTCTATGTTTGTTTTGTAAAGCTTATTTCTTTTCCTTATTTTGCTTGAGGGCAAGCAAACCCTTAAGTGTGTGTGGGGGAGGGGGGGGTGCTTGCGCCTTTTGCACTTATTTGTTACAAAAACCAAAAATATTTTCGAAAATTTCACACCTAATAATTTTTTTAAATTAAAAAGTTAAAAATAAAAAATATCAAAATTTAAAATTTCCTTGTCTTGTCACTTAGGACCTTGTTTCTAAATTTCTTTTCTTAGATTTGCTTGAGGGCAAGCAAAGTTTTAAGTGTGGGGAGATTTGATAACGCTCAAA
>BQNB010055301.1:0-39168 GCA_026074375.1 Tanacetum coccineum
GAGCTTACTATGATCAATCAACTCAGCCCTAGCCTCACAAACACAATGAGGAAGTTTAGTTAAAATATCAAATTCTATCCATAGAGAATTCAACTTATGGTAATATTCAGAAACAAGTAGACCGCCTTGTTTAAAACTATTTACTTTTTATAGCAAGTTAAACACAATTGAACCATCAATTCTATCATAGGTTTCTTGTATTTCATTCCATACAATAACAACATTATTAGAAAAAACATGACCAAGATAAACATCTTAGGATAAAGATCCCAAAATTCAAGACAAAACAACAACATTACATCTATTCCACTGATCACTTAACAAATTACTAGCAGCATAATCAGATTTAACACAAAAACCAGTAATAAAACCCATTTATTCTTAGTTTGAATAACAAGTATCATAGCACTGGCCCAAACCCTATAACTCTCAACACTAGTCAGTTTAATACTAATCAGAAGAGTTCCATTTGAGTCATTAGCATGCAAATGCAGAGGATTACTAGCATCCAAATAACTAATCAGAATAGCCATAGAAACAATCAATGAAAAAACAACAAGACAGTAATAAGCAGGACAACCAAGAACCAAACAGACAAGCAATCAAGAAGATAACCTATTAAAACCAGATAAAACAAACAACTAACAGAATAACAGAAACCAATAACAACTACAAACAGATAAACAAAACAATTAAGAATAAAAAAATAAAGACAATTAAACTACACAATCTAAACACAACACTGAACATACACCCAAGATCCACATCCTAGTTTAGAGAATTAGGATAGGCCAGAGCAGATTTCCGTACCACTCAAGATGGTATGTCAAGGTGTTAACCTACCCGTTTGCACCCTTTAAACCAAGAAAAAGTATCTCTTAAGAGAGAGAGAGAGAGTCAACTTACATAGCTATTATTACCAGAAGCAGCGAAAGAGTCTCAATTACTCTAGATTCACTTAGTCTAGTGGAATTGAAGCCAAGAAAGACTACAATTAATAACAGAGTCCCAAGAGATTAAAAACCCCAAATAAAAAAATTAAGCTTTCCAAGAATCAAACCAATTAATCACCAAAACTAGTTAATCAACCGATTAGCGATACAAGAACCGCAGAAAACCACCAATAGAACAAAACCCCCAAAAATTAGGGTTTCAAGAAAAACCCTAAACCTTCAAGATTACAATTAACACCACGAATCACCGATTGAATGATCAATAAAGCCAATTAAGCAACATAAGGCTCTGATACCATGTAAAAATGGCACAGATCTTAAAAGCACACAACCAACCTCCCCTCTGTGATTATTTTATTAATACAGCTATAGTAGGTAAATCTTCAAACGAGTTCTTTCCAAACAATACAAAAGAAATTGATAGTCCTCAACGCGGATGCTATTACAAACAATACAAAAACTCACACTACAAACATCTTTGATTATAGCTATCTAAACTAGAGGTTATGATCAAGATGATCAAAACCCTAACAGTGAAACTGGTATGATAAACTTTGAGAGAGAGGAAACGAATAAAAGAGATTAGCAAAACAGATAATGAACCCTAGCTCACATCCTTTAGCTTATATACTGCATATTTTCACCTTAGCCCATGCACAAAGGAAATCAACAAAAACAGCACAAAACTTTATTAAGGGTTAGAAAGATATTACAATTAAGCCCCTGAACTTCCATAAGCTTGTTAAAGTATTTTTAGTACTTAGAACAAAAATTCCAACCCGTGCATCGACCGCCATTTGCATTCAGAAAAGAGGTGAAATCCCGTTTCAATTATATCTTTACAAATGTGACATATAATCGTGTGAAGGTAGATATACCTCTCAAATCTCAACTCAAGGTTGAATCTAGTCACTCTTTAAATTGGTAACAACATATTGGAGTAAGAATAGCTAAGGTTGGAACTTGAAAGAGTTAGAGAAGTTTTTCGCCCAAAATTGCAAAAAGTATTTATCAACCATCTCAAAGACCATTGACATCGAACTTACTGTAATGAATGGTTTATGAAAACCTTTTCACTGTCTGTAAAATCCTTTCTAAAGACTTTTTAACATTGTAATGAAAGACTTTTTGTAAAGCTTTTAGTAAAAGTAATTGTAGTTTGTCAAATGTTTGAAGTTTCGCTTTTTCATTTGAATCTTTATTAATGAAAAGCTTTTGGACTAATTTTTGCATTGGAGGAGATTTACAACATGATTTTTTTATAAAAAAATTGATTAAAAATCTTATGTATTAATGCATGAAGTTTTTAAATACTTGATGAATTGTAGTAAATGATCTTATGTCCAAATACGTGATTAATCTATTATAAAATTTGATGCATGAATCTGTTTGTGGACTAATATTCTTTCTTTGACTGAAAGTCAATATATCTAGTTTTGCAGCTTAAAGTGTTTGTTGAAGTATATTACAATTGTTGTGATAAACTGACTATAGATTAAAAAATATTTCAGAATTACTTAATGTCCAAAAAATATCATTCACTGTCCAAATGATGTTTCTTCATTTGGTTAAAAGCTAATTCAGCATGAGTTAATAGCTATATTTGGATCGTAAAGTTCACTTAAAACTATGTTAAAATGAATAGAGAATCATTATAAAGAATCTGACACTAATAATTTGTGTCTACGATACTCTTTCATAAACAATATACAAAGTCTTAAATCTTGACCATCTGGACCTATACATGATTTTTATAAACGTTAGTTTTGTTCCTATGTCAAATGGGGTCCCATTCTTGCATGAAAAACTAAACCTAAAGTCCTAAACTATCTTAAAAAATAACACAACATCCAGGACAAAGAGAAAGACAAAGGTTGAAGAAAACAAGATTGAGCTAACAAAAACACAAGTATTTAACTGATCAAAGAACCACTTTCTTTCTGTGTGTTTTCAACGAAGATGTCATACTCCGGAAAAAGGAAGGTTTATTTAGCAATCGCGTTGATCATGTTCTCAGTGCTACAAATATGGATTTTGAGTAGTGACCATTGCAGTATAAGAACAGCAACACCTTCAGAATCACCTCCACCGCCGCCACCACAAGAATCTGATGCAGTTAAAAAAGCGAAGCTTCATAGGAAGTACTTTAGAGGCAAATTTCCTCACAAAAGCTTTCAAGAAAACAAAAGAATCGTACCAAGTTGCCCGGATCCTCTTCACAATTAATAAATGTTTGATCTTCTTATTTACTCTTTTAGTGTTTACTTAATAGTCCAAAATACCCACGTTTTTTCCGGTGTCTGTGGCTAAACCGTGGGTATTTTGGTACTTATCTAGCTAGTCATTAAACATTTGTTCTTTTGTTCTCTTTTGGTTGATAGATCAAGAAAATGGTTATGATTCATGTTGTATATGATGTATTTGAGACTTGAAAATTTATATGCCACAAATCTTATCTACTTGCTTGATTCATCATTGCTTGAATGTAATTTTATTAGTTTCTTGAATATTTTTGGGCTCACCCACGCCCCGTTACTCCCGACACAATTTTTATAATTATAAAATTACATGATTTGATGTTTATATAATAATGTCCTAAATGTTTATTATAAGACACCATTCATGATGTCATGATAAGAAACAATTATTCGGGTAGGATTATTATTATTGTTTGTATAACGAAAGAATTGTGTCTCAGTGGTACCTCATGTTGTGCGAGGAGCTTCTCAATCAAATGATTATCGGTTCAAGTCATGCTTAAGACACGTGAGATTAATATCATAGTATATATTGGTTGCCGTTAGATAAAAAGTTGTACATGCAGTAAAAAAACACCTTATGCACTTATGCTAATAAAATTCTTTTTTGGAATTGCATACATAACAGTAGAAGTATGGTGGGCTCATTTAGTAACATGACATAAAGGAAATCGTATCTCAAAAATTAAATTCACATGTTTCAAGTAAATTATATTATTCGTTAGCTTTTTAAACAGAAAAAGATGTAATTTGAAAGCATTAGTCACTTCTTGCATTATAAACATATGGTCAAATGAAAAAAATTTATAGGCAATCGTGACTTAAAAAGAACTAATAAGTAATATCAGTAATAAAAAAAGGTTAAGAACTAGATGAAAAAGATAACTAAGACATGATGCTTCATTTCCGACAGATTCTATGAATACCTTGATTTAGGTTAAGAAAATGATAAATTTAGTTGTCTTTTATCGTAGTACTAATGTTCAAAATGTAGTTCCCATGTGAAGTCATGTGTCTTTCTCTTGATTTCCAAAAAGATAAAACAATAAACAACTTTACAAGAGAATCATATGTTTTTTATGACCAGAAAGCTTAGACTTTCTGATTTGCTGTCCTTGTGAAAATTTGTAGCTTTTCGATCATACTTTTTGAATTGATTGATTAAAAAAAATACATATATACGATTAGTATATTATTGAAACTAGTATGGTATTATGGACGAAACATAGAAGAGACCGGGAGGTGTGGCGCCCTAAAAAAAGTTAAGTCTATATAGATTTTATAGCATTTTATTTTTATTTTTAGTCATCTTTAAAAGAATTTTTTTTTATCATAGCGTATATCGCCATTCTTAAAATAAATTTTTTTATCATAGCGTATATCACCATTCTTAAAATAAATAATTTACTAGTTGACCCTCCAACAAAAACATTCACTATCGGAAAGCACCTTCCACCTTAGGCGTAAATCAGCTCGCACTACTACACAAAAGCTTGTATAGATCACTTCATATAGTGCGGTTTTCTGAAAACCCGTTCTATATAATGGAAAAGAAGGGGAAGTTTAATAAAAAGATCGGTTATTATGCTAAAAACCGATCTATTTAAGTTTAAAAATAATTAGAACGGTTACCACTAGGAACCCGATCTATTTAAACTTCACAAACTTCCACACTATATTCAGGTTTTATTTAGATAGAGCGGTTTTTCATAAACAACCGATCTATATATGACTTATTTTCACTAGAATATTTTAGCAGGATACAAAATTTCATTTGCCGCTTACACCAAAATTAACCAATTTTTTTTGACTTGCCGCTTACACCAAAATTCACCAAATTTTTAGACACAAAACCATATTCCCCAAAATCACACACTAAAGCCTTCACCACTCCACAAAATAGATCTACTGACTCAGTTCCACAAAATAGACCAAACAAACCCTAACCATTTCCATAAAATAGATCTACTGACTCAGTTCAACGAGATATCAATTACTAAGAGAAGAAGACATGGTGCGTAAATCTGTTTCTACTAAACAACAATCTTAAGAACAAGTCAACCCTGATGATGAAGGAGAAGACGATCTTAACATCGCTGATGATGTTACTCAGGTCTCCTTTCGTTTATTTATTTATTTTCATTTATTTTTATTATCATTAATGAAAGGCAGGATGTATAAAATGCTTGACCAGATTATATTGGTATACCAACTGCTTGATAAAATGCTTGACCAGTTTATATTGGTATAATTGATTAACTAGGTTGTTGAGTACAAGTAGTATTAGTTTTGCTTACTAAGTGGATTAACTAATATAGGGTGTTTATTTCGATTTATATAGCGGACTTATGACTTATTTGGTTTTCAGCTTATGTTTCATAAGCTCATTTTTTGTGGCTTATTTAGTTTTTTTGGGCTTATATGAGCTTATTATGACATGATAGCTTTTTTAATCTATTAAGAACTTTTAAGGTGTTTGGTTAAGCTTATGGTAGAAGATGTTATCTCTTTTGAGAAAGAAATAAGCTAATAAGCTTGGTTTGGGATTTTTAAGAAACACAAAAACAAAAGAATCATGTATCTGTTCTTGATTTTAAGATATTTGGTTACATGATGAGTGTGATCCTTGTTTTGGGAGTGTGATCCTTGTTTTGGGTCTCATCTTATATAATATGCCTCAGGGTAGCAATATCAAACACAACTCTGACTCTGACTTCATGTGACATGTTGTACCTCATATTCATTTTTCTTTGTTTCATAATGTCATTCTTTCTTATAGTGCAATTATATTTTAGTTTATACCATGACCTCATATGAAAGTTGAACATATCAGAGTATGCATTTGAACAGAAAAGAACATGCATCTGCTCAGGGCAAGTATGTACTACTGAAGGTTCAAATCAGTCAGTTTGGGCTTCAAATCAGTCAGTTTCAAAACCTTAACTATTGGTTACGTACGCATACTCTAAGTACGCATACTGTAAGCTATTTCTTATTTAAATTACCCAGAGATAAACCATAACCCAATTAAACCCATCAATAAGTAAATGTGTTGAAACCCAATTAGACCCATCAATAAGTAAATGGGTTGAAACTGTTATTCTTTAATTTAAGTAAATGGTTCGTTGTTTGCAGAGATTAAGATAGTTCTAAATTTATAATGTTAAACTTATAAGTGAATATTGTCATTAGTTTGGTTTAATTCCGTTTGTAGGCAACCTGTTTGTGCACAACTGATTTCTAACATGTATTATTCTTCTCTCTCAGCTGTTAAGTTTTTACTTCTTTTTTACGTCGTCTTATTACGCATATCTTTAATGTTATACTTTTTCTTTTGCAAATATTTTGAAGGAAAGCCTTCTTTTACCAAGAAACAAGCAGAACTTTTCTTCCCTCATGAGTTTTGCAGACGATTTTCCAGTTGGCATGCAGGTACTTCATTTTCTGTACTTGTTTAATAATACACTTGTTTTATTAATATTTAGATTATTTTATGCATACTTATTTTCGAATCTACAGATATCTCAACAGATTCGTCTCACAAGTACTTATATCATGCCTTTTTGTCAGCTGAGCATGTTAATTCTATATAGTTATTTTTGTCACTAGTCATCAACATGCTGTATCTCAGTTATTTATGCTATCTCTTTATTTTGTATTCTTAACTTGATGTGTTTGGCCAGTTAAACAACCTGGAGCTTGCTCTCAGTCTCGCAAAAACTCTTGAATGATTTCATCTCCATTTATTTCATCGCCTCTATTGCATACAATATTTGCTGATAAGTTTATTATTACAGATAAGTATGTCATCTGCCGTTATTGCAATAGCCAAAACACTTTTCTTTGGAAGGATAGTGGTGCAGTGTTTGTTAGATGCAAAAGGGTATGTCTGTTTACTTATTAGTTTTATTCAGCCCTTTCATACTTACATTTACTGACCTGCAAAATTTGATAACTTGATCTTGCCACACAATTTTTTTTATAACAACATAGCTATTACATGGAGGTTTTAAGCATTTTGAAACACATACAGTTTGGGTGATTATCAGTCTGTCTGAACCTTTTCCACTAGAATATATGCAGGGACAGAGCTACCTTAGAGGTTGGGTTTGCCAAGGCCCACCCTAACCATTTGCAAACTAGTAATACTTATACGAGTATCTTGTCACAAGTTATATTATATAGAATATTTAATTATGTCTAAATGGGTTTGGTCCACCTAATTGCTATCTCCTGGTGAAAGTATTGTATGCAACCTGTTTGTGCACAACTGATTTCTAACCTGTATTTTTTTTCTTGTAGTGTAATCGGGACTATCATATAAGACAACGCTAGTTTCGTGGCTCGTTTTGGGAAGGCTTGGACAATCGTATTTCAACTATTATCAGGCAACACGCGAGACTTGAACAAGGTATGCGGCATTGTTATGAAGCAGTTGGACCTACTACTGTAACAGGAGATTCCAAGTTAGCTGTTATTACTTTGGCCCTTATGTAAAACCGGGAACTATGACTATTTCAACAGGGCTCTATAGCCTTTTTTTATAGTAGTGAGTACAATTGAATGAAAATTCTAGAAAGATATAAATGCATGATGAAATTTTGTATAGTTAAGATGTTGTTTTTATATTGAAATCACAAAGTTGTGAAGTAGGATTGAATAGAAATTCTGGAAATTAAGATATAGATGTATTGTATGGAAAACTGGAAAACCAAAAAAATAATTTTTTTTATTAAAAAATAGTGTTAATAGATCGGTTATTATGTATGAACTAATCTAATTATAAGGTTAAAAAGAACGGTTCCCAACCGATCTATTTATCTTCTCCTCATATAGATCACCCTTAGATAGACCAGTTCATAACCGATCTATATTTCAACCGTTCTATATGAGCTTTTCTATAGTAGTGTCGTTTAGCTACTTGTAAAAAACCACGATGTATTTGCCTGGACACCGACAGACATGACAGGTGTCCCTAGAGAGCAAGCTAAACATAGCATAGGCCTCAATCAATATGCAACACATGTCAGTCAGAAAAGGAGAAGTATGCCCCAGGAAAGATTAGAATCCATGACCTAGATTTTGATCTCGTCCAAGCAAGGATCCTTCGGCCTGTGAAATATGAGATATGGGTTGCAAACCCGGTTCTAGTAAAGAAAGGAAGTAACACCTGACGCATGTGTGTCGACTTCACCGACTTAAACAAAACCTGTCACAAGAACAATTATCCACTACCTCCAATTGAATGGAAAGCAGATTCTCTTTCTGGCTTTAAGCACAAGTGTTTTCTTGATGCCTACAAAGGTTACCATAAATTATGAAAAGTCAGATGAAGAAAAGACAACCTTATACACAAATGAAGGAATATATTGCTACATCAAATTGCCTTTGGCTTGAAAATGCACGAGCCGCATACGAAGGACTGGTAGACAGGGAATTCAAGAATCATATAAAAGTCAATCTAGAAGCTTACATAGACGACATCATGATAAAAAGGTTGACTGGAAACTCACTGATGAAAGACATAATGGAAACATTCTAGAACCTGAGAAAAATTAACATGAAGCTGAATCCAGTCAAGTGTACTTTCAAAGTGAGGGAGGGTCAACTTTTGAGACACATAATTAAGGGGCATCAAGGAAAACCTAAAGAAAATCAAGATACATTTGTTGTTGTTGAGGAGCAGCTTGCACTTGTTGATTGTATTATGAAGGATAACTTGAATAAGATGGTGGAAGATTATAAGTGTTTGCAATCAATGCAAGTGGATCAGGAAACCTAACTCTCATAGCTCAAACTTTACTTGCATCTGCCTCGTTCTGCTTAAGATACGCATACAACTGATCAAAACTAACGTCATGTAAATTTCTAGCTTGCTTAACCCTAGTTACAAACCTACTCCATTCTGGATGAAGATGGTTAACAAATTTAGTGTTGACCTAAAGCTTATTCATGTTAAGTCCAATGATATTAATATCATTAATCAGTTTTGCAAATCTCATATAATATGATTGAATTGTCTTTCCTTTCTCTGATGTGAATCTATTAAATTCATCTGCTAACTTGGATCTTCTTTCTTGCTTAGTCAGCTATGTCCTTTCCATTAGCTCTTTCACCCTATACCAGCATTCATAGGCCTTTGTCTTATGGTTCACAAGAGTGTAGATGGCATTGGGTAAACCATGAAGAATAATTTTGGCAGCTTTAATGTTACATTCCTTTCTGATCTTTTCTTCAAGAGTCAAATCAGCCAAAGTATGCATTCACATTTTTGCTTCCCTTCTAGTTTCCTCATTAGCTGGGATAGTAATCTATTTGAACTGAAATGGACCTGAGAAAATTGAGTCTAGCAACATTTTTTCATTCTCCCTTCCCTCAATGTATAACCACATACGACTCTGCCATGTATCATACCCGCCTTTCTCAAGCATAGGTGGTCGGTTTTCAGCTCCAATTGCAAGAATATTTTTTGCTAGTGATGACATGATGAATTGATGATGTGTGAAATGATATAAAGATTGTTTCGATGATTAGGAAGTGTTGTGTTATTTTGTTTTGTTGTTGTTGAAGTGATTATGTGTTCGAATAAAGTTGAATACGGTTTTCAGAATCTTGTCTCGCTTGTACTTTCTAAGTCCCAACTCTCAAATTTAGAAACTTAAATCGCAAGTTTTTTGAAAGTTAAATCACTTGATTATAAAGTTAAATCGCTTGATTATAAAGTTAAATCGCTTGATTTTTTAAAACTTAAATTGCTTAATCGTTGATTTTGAAAAATCTAAATCGCACGATTTAAAAATTTAAACCGCTTGATTTTGAGATGTACAAATCGTTTGTCTTATTTCGCTTGATTTAAATCGCAAGTATTAAATCACATAACCTGTTTATTTCGCACGACTTATTTCGCACAATTTAAATCACAAACTTAAATCGCAAGATTTTCTTTAAATCGCTTAACATGTATTTCACACGATTTTTTAAATCAAAAGAACTTGTTCATTTCGCATGTATGACAAACGAAATACAAATCACAAAAAACAATAAAACACTTAATTTTAACCTTTAAAGTTTAATTCTTTTTGTAAATATAAGTGTTATATCACTTGATCGTTTATAAAAATCAAACCTTTATGGGATTTAAGAACAAAAAATTTGATTTTTTGATTTTTCGAACCATATAAAAACGTGACAACTTGTTAAGTATAAAACACACACAAAACACCACTAAATCATCTCATGGATCTTGATTCCAATTGTAGGAAATACGATATATATCAAACACACATGAGAGAGAAAGAGATAAGAAAGGAGGATAAAGAGAGTAGGGGGTGAGGAGAGTAGGATGAGAAGGGAAGGAGATAGAGGGAAGAGAGAGGGAGGTATAGAGTAGGGAGAAGAGGGAGGAGAAAGATAGAAAGGGGAGAGAGGAAGAGGGACGAAGAAGATATAATGAGGGAGAGGAGAGAGAGTCAGAGGGAGATAAGATATTAGTAAGAGATAGAGAGGGAGAGAGAAAGAAAGGGAGAGGGATGGAGAGAGGGAGGTGGGAGGGAAAGTGAGAAAGGAGAGGAAGGAGGAGGAGAGAATGGGGAGGAGGAATAGGAGAGGGGGATGGGAAGGAGATGAGGAGGAGAGAGGAAAGAAAGGAGAGAGGAGGAGGGAAGGGAGAGGGGGGAAGGGAATATGAAGGAGGAGAAAGAGAAAGAGAGAGAGAGAAGAGAGATAAGAGAGAGAGAGAGAGAGAGAGAGAGAGAGAGAGAGAGAGAGAGAGGAGGAAGTAGAGGGAGGGAGAGATGGAAGGAGAGAGAAAGGGAAGGGGAAAAGGAGAGAGTGAGAGGAGGAGGGAGAGGGGGAAGGGGAGAGGGGGAGGAAGAGGAAGAGAGAGATAAAAAGGGGAAGAGAGTCATATGCATAGATGATATCCAAAGTTTCACCACCCGCATCCTCCTCCTAAGTCTTCCTTTTATAGGATAAGGAGACCTTACATGTTTCCTAAGTTGGACGATGTGGGATACAATATAAGATAACTACATACATAACCAACTACGACATAATAAGTAGTATAGCCGTAAGTGACCGACACTTTATCGAATCCTAATAGAGCTATCAAAACCAAAGTTTTAATGTTTTTGGATACATTATCTCACGACTATTTTATGTATTCAAAACATTAAGCATCTTTATTAAGTGGTGTCTGAGTATAGTTTTTCAAAAATTCAATGATAATTCAAGTGGTATCTTTAAAAATTGTGTGCTCGACCTGACAACAAATTTTCTTAATACAAAAAGATAATATTTAATGACAAAAATAGTTGTTGAAGAATGTAAATATATCGACAAGCGTTGTTAGCGATCTAAATTACATCTGGTCTAGAGTAATTAAAAACCATCGTTAACGGCTTAGTGACCATCCGTTCTAGATAAAAACACACTTGGACATAACTAGCTTTCTCATTTTGTATAAGAAAACGAAAAATGTTTCATATAATTCATGCTAAATTCATATAAACTTTTTTCTCCCGATAATTTTTTCAAAACATATAAAGTTTAATCAATTGGTATCCAAAATATCAAGAGATTTACTATTTTTGATAGGGGAGAAAATGTGATTAAAATGTGACTAATATGTGATCTAAGATAACTTAAGAGTTTGCTCTTCAACTCTTACCACTATGTGCGAAACAATTTCGAATATCGATGCACATGTGTAGGGGGAGTATTTCTCAAAATAAAACTTTCAAAGTGCTAAAATGTTTTGATTTATATCACAAACACTTTGATTGATTTTCAAACAAGGTTTTATGGTTATGATCAAATACCCAACAACCAACTAATTCACAACGTCTATGAAGTTATAAGGTGGTTAAAGTTAGGTATTAGGCCTACGATCCAACCAGAAATGGAAGGATCTACCCAGGGACACTCCATAGTTAGAAATAATTGTCCTTAGGTATGATTTGGATATGAATGAGAAAAGAGAATAATGTTGACTAAGATATGAGTTATCACCGGAACAATCACAACATGGTGATAGTAATGACATCTTGGTAAACATTGAAGGGGTTGAAGAATGAAAAAGAAAAGTTATGAAAAGAGTGAAAATAAAGAATCCCTCCATACACTTAGGCAGAAACTGGGTCAATACATATGTTATCAGATATCACCAAGATGATGTCTGGTATTGAAAAAGACATCATAGATCCAGTGATGCGATGCACAACCTTTCTTAGCCATTTAAGTTTATCTCAAAAGATTCTTGTATTATTTGTCACGAAGATTAACACATTATCTATTGATTTCTCATTCCGAGAACGTTGATATTGAAAATGTGGCAATCTGATCCAGCCTCCGATCACTAAAACCAAAGTGCACTAATCTAGTCTAGAGCTAAGAGATCAAAACATAAATCTCATTAGGACACATAAATGAAAAACACTTGATTTTCATATTTTACAAGTGGCATTAAAGAGTCCTACACATTATCCTTGTGATCTTGCCAGATGATGCATATATTTGTTTGCAATTACCAAGTTTTAGTATTTATAAAACTCGTTCACATATGGTTTACAAACACACTAACGGGCAGAGAACCTGATTGTGTGTAGTGTAGGATTGGTAAATACGAGGTCGTCCCAAGAGCTAAGTGTTTAGTTAATAATTTGAATTGTAGAAGCAAGTTTGATTTGATTTTTAGAAATGCAAGTAAAATGAATACGAAAATAAAATTGGAGAATAAATCAAGGGAGAAATACGTACTAGCCTAGCTATTACTTTATTATTGATAAGATGATGTTTCTTAGTGCAATGTCTAATTACCATTTATTATGGTGGTTCTAATATCGATAGGTTCGATTTGTAGTCATAACATAACCTATAATTCCTACAATCTCAACCCCGTTGTTCATAGTAGTCGGGTATCTAGTATATAGTCATTAAACCCTCAACTATCCTAAAGACATGTCTAAGTGTCAATATTCCCACTACTCGATACTAAACCCTCCTAAAAGGAGTTCTCACTCTTTATAAGTGCCTAATCTAATGAAGGCGGTAATACGTCAATCCTTTACACTAAGAACAGATGCAACCCTATTCCTAGTATCCTAATAAACTACCTTTTAATAGCTTACGCCTACTAAATAGCTTAAAGGGATCTACACTAGCCTCAACACTACCAAAACGCGAGGATCAATCAACATGCAATTAGGATATCCAAATCAACAACAATTAAACTAAGGAACATGCATAATCACAACAATAAATACATAACTAGGCTAACACTTAAGGTGCTTAGCCACTCATGCTAAAGATTGCAGAAAATAAAAAGAAAGAAACCATTGATCGATTGAACATAATAAATCTTACAAACTATTCGATGAATGAATAATACAAATACGGTTAAAAGCTAATCCTCCCTTGAAATGGTGGTGAATGGAGCTAAAAAACGACTCCTAGACAAGCACTAATCGTCATCTCTGAGTTCCCTCTCCAATGTCTGTCGAAATAGCAAAAGTAGGCCATGTATTTATAGGTTCGTATCAGCTACGGCGTAGCCATAAGTGATGAGTTACGTCGTAGTTTCTCGAATGCAAATATCCGTCCATAATCTTCAATAGCTACGACGTAGTCCATGATGGGGAGCTACGCTGTAGTTTCTTCAAGTGTAAAATTCTTAATTAGAGCTACGGTGTAGTCCCTACGGGTAGTTGGCCTTGATCTAGGATTCCTTAATTGGTTGATTCATGGTTACGGCGTAGTCCCATCGTGCATTTTTCACACACACCCTTCCATTTTCGCATTTTTCCACTCTAAAGCTTTTTTAAAATTGAAAAATGAAGCAATTAAGTACACATTTATACAGAAATAAAACAATTATGAGCATTTATAATGGATTTTGGTATTAAAAAGCATAAAGTACCAACTCTAAACCATCAAATCCTAGGATGTTTATAAATGTACCAACTCTAAACCATCCCCGAACTACATACGAAGTAATGGTATAACATAGAACATACTAAGTTGGTTTTATAACATAACCAACACTAACAATGCTAGCATGCTACATAATTTCGAATTTAAACACATTTTTTAACACTTGAAATCTATAGCATGGGTAATTACAATACATGAATAAATAAACATGAACATCCCCCTACTTGAGATAAATAATATCAAAAGTGAATGACATAACGAGGGGTCTTCATCAATCAAGATGATAGGTCTTCCACGAAAGTTTAATTCCCTAACCCTTCCACTTAAACCATGACTTAAGCAACCAACAACTTCCTGACTATGTACTACAAACTACACGGTAGGCTAAGGCAAATGGAACGAAACATAAGTATGGTTTATGAAATGAAGGAAAGGCTTAGATGGGTGTTTCTACGGGATATGCACTAAAAATAAGTGCAATTATGGGTTTTTCACAGGAGGTCGACAAGTCGATAAACACATATGGGCTGATTTGTATGTTAATCCTAAAATGTTGCCTTCTTGAACTATCTAAACCAATTGTATTGAGTAAACTCAACACAATACTCGTCTATGGTCTTGCAATGATGTACATGCTAAGTTCTAAAGTCTACAATACTACCGACACACTCAATTTTGGTGGGTAATGTAATATAAGAAAATAGAATATAAGGCTAATCCTCACCAATGAAATAATAGGGTAGTTATGCTCGACATAGATCTATTCTAGTTTTGTAAAGAAAACATGTCAAAAACTTTAAAATTGGCATAATTTTTCAAAAAATACTAGAAAAATCAAAGGCAAATATAAGACAAGTGGCAATTCTACTCCCATCCCCCACTTGATTTGTACAATGCCCCTATTGTACATGAAATGATAAAAATTTAAAGGAAATAGTAGAATTAAAGACTCCCTTGAGTATTGCACGAAATGACCGAAGATACACGTTCTTGAGAAGTTTCCTGCCTTGAAATCCATAAGCAATCTTCAAATCCCTATATTTACTTAATAAACTGCGTGCATTATACATTAAAACAATAAATGAAATATGAGAAATGAAAACCTAACTCACTTTCGTAGGAATCACGGTTTTATTTAGCGTATGCAATAAGCCTTTTAAACCACTCGGTGTCCCGAGTGGACGAGTGAAGTCTCGTGAGGGCTTACAGGGAACACACTCACAAAGTTCATTTATCAAATGTACAAAGTTTTGTGAAAGTTCAAAATCAATTTTGACAAAATTTCTACAAAAGGAAACTACGACATAGCTGCATAGGGTGAGCTACTCCGTAGTTAAGTGAACTCGAGCAATCTTTAACACTGGAAGACCAGCTACAACGTAGCCTGAGTACCTATCTACGTCGTAGATTCTTGATACTAGCTGAGTTTTTCACTTAGCCATGATCCGAGGCGATGTCATTCCTATTTCCCTTTATTATAGAAACCTTCAAAAAGAGTAAAGAACACACAAAACCAAACCTAATGCAGAAAAGAAATGAAATTAAACAAACTAAAAGGATAAAAGTCGGGTTGTCTCCCACGAAGCACTTTTTTTATTATCAAGTCTTTAATTTAGACTCAAGCCGGGTCTACATCATGTCGTGAACGCTTGCATGCCCGTGGATGATACACTTAATCACCTTTTCATCCTTCTTATACTCATCACTTATTTGCAGGCATCCTTTATAGAAGTCCTTGATTTTTTGGTATGCGTGGTCAAATCCATTGGCCTTATCTTCAACACTGACTCTTAGAATAGGTGCCATCATTTTACATTGTTTGGTTGACAAGTGGTGAAACCAAGAAATTACTCTGTGCATTTGAAAAATGGTTTTGTCATCCCCAATCTTAAACTAAACCAACCCTTCTGTCACACTTTCTTCTAACCTCGATGAATCCTTAAAGGGTCTTCCAAGCAAGATTTCAGTTAACCCCTTTTCGATAAATTCACTAACATCTTCGAGTACAATAAAATCAACCAAAAAGTGTAGCATCCTACAAACACATTTATATTTTTGGCTACTTCTATAAAGTTATTCCCCATATAGATCAACTCATTTCTCATTACCTTATTGTACCTACTTCTAAATATCATGTTCACTGGTAAATTTGGGTCTATATAAGGGTTAAAATTCACAAATCCTATATTGCATGTGATTTGTAAAGTATGTGGGTTTTGATGGTGAATTCTAATGCATGTTACAAAAAATTGAGGTCATAATGGCGGGTAGTCCTCCTTAGTTTTTCCGAATTATGGGGCTTGTTCATCCAGGAGGTCTTCTAGATTTCCAGCAAAGTCCTCCAATCCGATTCCCATTTCATTCTCTGAGTCTGAGAGTATTCCAAAAGGTTCAACATCATTTTCAGGAAAGAGATCATATAGCTCTGAAAAATCTCCTAAGTCTTCATTGATCTCATCATTCATTAAGAATTCTTTTAAGCTTTCCTGTTCTTCGAAGCCATTTGGTACCCAGGAAGTTATGAATTGCATAAACAAATGTAACAGATAATAGAGGTATTCCCTCATTAGCATTAAACATAACTTTCTCTCCCCCGATCTCTAATAAATTTTTCTTTTCGAAAACGTCAATCCTATCATGTGCAATAGCAAGCATTGGCCTTCCATGTTAGATATTAGAAAAAGACTCGGTCACCCCGTGTATTTTACTGTTTATTATAGCTCGTAGTTTAATAGTTAATAGTATGATTTTCGGTATTAAGTCGGGTACTAATACCCGGTATATTGTATGTACTATATAAGCCTCTTCCAACTTTGGAAGAGGCAAGCTAGTCATTATTTTCCATTTACAAAGAAACACATTTTCTCTCTCTAGAATATTCTCTCTAGTGTTTCTCTCTCTAGAAACTAGCCAAATCCAAGAATCGACCCCGTGTTATGATATAGGATATACCACAATTGGTATCAGAGCTAATGGGATGATTAGATCGTGTGTATGTGCGATTTCTTGCTTGATTTAGATCGAAAAGTGTACCTTTGAAGGCACTAGCTCGTTTTTTGAAGATCTCCGAATTTTGTTGTTTGTATTGATAAAGTTTGGGTGTTTCTAGTAGCTATTACCTTATGGTACTGTGTTGTGCAAAAGAAATCAAGCAAAATCGTTCAAAAGGGTGATTTATAGGTGATTTTGTGTGAAAAACGTCGTTGTTCTTCGTGGAGAGTTGCCAGAATTTCTTCACGGCGGTTTGCTGAAAAATATTATTTTATTAAGTAGGTTACCAACCCTCTGACACACGGCGGGTTGCTTAGGTGGCGAGTTGCTCAAGAGGCGAGTTGTTACTAAGCAGCGAGTTGCTTACCAGCGGTTTGCTTACCAGCGAGTTGCTTACCAGCGGTTTGTTTACCAGCGGTTTGAACAGGTTATCAGCGGGTTGAATATTTTAAATAGCAAATATCTTAAGGAAACTCTGGCGGTTTGAAAACTCAACGGCGGTTTGATTAAAATATTCTTCGCGGCGGGTTGCTTGGCAGCGAGTTGTGTTCGGCGAGTTGCCTTAAAATTCCACCAGCGAGTTGCCTTAAAATTCCACCAGCGAGTTGCCTTATTTCTTTATAGCGGTTTAATAGCCTCTGGCGGCGAGTTGAGCTACTGTCTTACAAATTTGAAATATTTCAAACTCGGGATTTAATTTCACTAAAACAAAATACGAATACGTTAACCTCACCACTTTTAACGTATACTCTCACTTATTCATTGATCGATCAAAACAATTCATATCATAATAATACAAGATGTCTAGTATGCGATGAAGACATCCTGTGTGCGGTTCTGAAACCACGCACTCCTACCATTGCTTGATAGAACAGACTTTGAATCTTGGCAACAAGTATCCGTCTGTATTCTAGGAAAGGATATGTGAGGGAGAATATTATGAAGTCCATCAAAGAAGGACCATTTCATATGGGAACGGTCTCAGATGTTATTGCTGGAGGAACTGAGGGTGCAGTTCAACAAGGTCCAGTACGTGCTAGAAGTCCTTAAACGACTTTAGCTGAAGGAAAAAAGGAAAGGTATTATTAAGTGACATTCAGATGGCAATCAATTTCCTACTTCAAGGTATACCAAAGGACATCTACTCACTCATCAATCATTATACTGACGCCAAGGACATTTGGGAAAATGTGAAGATGATTCTGGAAGGTTCTGAGTTAACAAAAGATGACAGGGAATCTCAGTTATACGATGAATTTGAACACTTCCGTCAAAACAAAGGAGAAACCAATTCATGGATACTTACGTAGGTTTACGTAGCTCATTAATACATGATGAAACATCAAGATGATGGCCAGGATGCAGCTTAACTTCTAAGTTGTGAACTACATGTTACTGAGTGGAGTAGATTCATAATGGAAATCCAAACTTAACAGAGGTTTGTAAGAAGTCAAAACTTTGATAGCTTCTTTGCTTACTTAAAGCAACATGGAGGTGCATGCTAATGAGAATCAGAATTATGATGGTATAAAAAGGTTCATTATACCAAAATAATGATCCTGTGGCACTATGGTCAGACGCCTCAGGTTTCTGCAGTATACAACAACAATCATTTTTTTTTTCATACTAAAGTCTCCCCACCTTCAAAGAACCACTCCTGCTGACAACTTCAACTGGTCTCAGGGAAGTTCTTCAACAGATATACTTGATTGTAAGTTTATCCAACACACTTGCCCTCCGCACTCAATGTTACAAAATCATCATACTTCCTAATACTAACAATCAACTTAGAGCTTCGTTAATGCAAGGAAAAAGCTATTGGTTCAATGACGGGAAACGTTGTGGTTCAAATGAGACTAAATCAAGGAAGACCTTTTCAGAGAAACAATACAAGAGGAAATGGTGTAGCTGGGAAAGGTAGGAGGTCAGAACAGAGGAGGCATGAAATAATCTGGTCAAGTATGCTGAGTATGGCAGTTGAAAACGAGTATCGGGTGGAGTCGGGCGATCCGTCGTGGAGCGTATGGTTGCTTGAAGAAAACCCATCATGTGCTACAACTGTAACGGACTTCGGCACTCCCCCTCTCCCGCCACAACTGTGAATGCGATTAAGGATCTTACTCGACCGACTTATAAGATTCGGACTACTTCATAGCGACAAGATGCTACTAATGCAAGCACCCAGGACGATTGGAGCAGTACTGGATGAAGAACAATCATTGTTTCTTTGCAGGGGAACAGGTTACCAACGTTGATGTGATGTTGAGATTCACCGAGAGGAATGATTTGGCACTCAATGTGAGCGGACCATGTCTTGAAGATGTTGAAATGTGATGCATTCGACTCTATGTAGATGAGGGGTCCCACATTCACAGACCATGTTCATGGCAAATCTCACATCTGAAGATCCAATCTACGATGAAGCCGGGCCATTATATGACTCGAACAATCCATTTGAGGTACAAGATCATGATACCTTTGTAGATCATATGGATGTGTATCATGAAGTACACGAGATGAAAAACGATGTACAACACAACTACGTTGTTGACTCTGATGCTGACTATACGAGTGATAGTAATATTATTCCGTATGATCAGTATGTGGAAGACAACGAAGAACATGTTGTACAATGTAATGTATCTTCTGTACAAAATGATGCACTAATGTCTATTCTCGATGAAATGCATGAACAGGGTGTACGAAGTAGATTAGCAAATAAGTCAGACATGGTAGTGAATGACTCGGTGACCTCTGAACTTGCGAGATATAAGGAACTGGTCGGGGAATATGAAAAATGGGCAAAATTTGAATTAACTGATAGAGAACAAAAAATTAATGAATAAATGAGAATAATCATCTCGGACCAAAACAGAAAGGAAACTTCTTTAAAATCAGAACTTCATTCAGCACAAATACTGTAACACCCCCAAAATTCAAGACAACGCAGCGGAATGGTAACATTGGGGTGCTACTTCAGGGCACAAAACACAAGTCACGGAAAACGACCTCAAAAGAGACGTTTAATAAAATGTCACATTCAATTTAATTAAAAATGTCAGAGTTAAATATGTTCCATTTATAATGTATTAGAAAACATTGTCAAAACGTTTGTCAAATAGTACTCAAGTTATTAAGCCTTCAAAATATATATATCCGCGCGACTCGAATGCTCCCAATGCTCCACTAGCAAAATAGTAACCTGAAAATACATGCTAAAACGTCAACAATAATGTTGGTGAATTCATAGGTTTAAGTAAAAAGCAGTATTGAAATAATTTAAGAAATATTTCAGAAGAAAAGTAGCGTTACAACATTTAAAAGTGTTATTTCCGAAATCCATCCGAAATCCAAGTAGTGATTCAGTAAATCAAGAAGTATTTAAAAGTGGACCACAAGATCGAAGTAATGGTGGACTAAGTACATATTCCGAAGTCCAAAACAAGTAATGTAGACAAGAGAAACACATTCATCAAGTCTAAGTATATATTATTGCACTAAGCTCATGACACCGAAGCCTTAACTAGATTTTTGCCCCAATCAGAATATAGGATGCTTGCCAACACCCTAACATCTCTCAATGTTAAATGCACCCGATCAAACTAGTGACCCAAGGAAGGGTGGGGATCCACGAATTTTTCTTCAAATGTTTTAAAATCGTCAATGTCAACTATAAACCACAGCCCAGACGGGATGGTCAGTCCCGATAATCTAACCATAACACTAGCGTAATGCCCGGCAGTAATTAATGGTTCATGATAAAGGGGACTTAAATGGCAATACGGTATCTTAGGAATCTATTAATCAGGAAATAGCATACAGGTTTTTGAACACTTGGAGTCTAAAAAGAAAACAAAGCTGTAATCTCCCCCAATTTAATAAAACAATTAGTAGAAAAATGGGAATGAACTCACAAAGTATCGAAAGGTGATTAAATAGTAAGTAAAATATACAAAAGTTGAAACGTCCATGTATTCCCCTCGCGGGTTTATAAAACATTGAAAAGATTGAAATGCGAGACTATGAACTCACCTTGCGTGAATGATAATCAATAATGTAAATCAAATGTGTGAAAATGCGTCATAGATACGCCCGAATGCAACCTTATGATATCTTAGATTTGATGTAGGAATGCTTGTATAAGTGGTAGAAAAATTTGTATGGGTTGCTTATGTTTATATTTGAGCCGTGGCTTATTAAGAGAAAAAGGAGGGATTGAGTTGGTTTTTGCTAAGTGATAAATGTTGTGTGTTATATCTTACTAGTGGCCAAGTCTAATATAAATAATAGGCCTAGTCAAAGTGGAATTCAATGACCAAGACTAGACCAGGTATATAAAGAGTGTTACAAATTCAAAGGACCATGAGGGAATTTAGAGTCTTGGACTAGATAGAAGAAAGTCTTAAGTTTTAAATGAGGGGGTGAAAAGATATACGTAACCAAAAAAAAAAAACATAATAATTAAAGATATTCTTATAATAAATAATATAATGATTGCCTGACGTAAATTTTAATTTGTTTGTACCCGTTTACGTACGTTGAAAGATACTTTTTAGCTTACTCGATTTAACGAAATGATAAAAATTAAAAGCAAATGCGTACGAAAAAAAATTAAATAGTGAATTTAAATGACGTTGTACATTTGATCAAAATATGGAATGTTACACTTTCCCCGGTTAAATGAGCCTTTCTTAAGGCTCAAGTAGCGACACTTGACGAAGGATACGGTTCAATGAAAAGATGCGTGATATTCTCCGGAATTGTGTTGATAAGAATGTAGTTATAAGGTGACTTATTCTCACATGACATGTTTTTCTACCGAATCATAGGTAATCATCTATGCTCCAAATATACATAGGTGATTAGGCTATGTAATATTTGAGGGCCAACGATCAATGCTCATTTTCTCAAAATAGTGTGATTTTGTATCAAATAGTTTTTATAACGAATGAAAATAGTCAATAAGTGAACGAGAAGTAAGCTCCATATGGACAACAAAATGGTTTATAGTGACATCGAATTGAATGTAAAGCGATAGGTCATAACAAGTATATAAAGAATATCCAATCAAACCGCAGAAGTAGTCAAAGAATATAATCGGTAATAATATTCAATCAACAAATGAACGAAAAGAGTCATGATCTAAAGGAGGTGCTCCAAAGTGACACGATGAGGTGACAATAATTGTCGAATCCATCAACTGAAGACGTCAAAACACGATTACAAAACAAAATTGACGATTTCAAAAGCATAAAATAGTGTCCAAACACGATCGAATGGTACAAAAACTAGTGAAATTTCCAAACTATGCCAAGTTTCGATATCATCAAAAAGGAAATAAAGTAAAGTCGAGTAATGGTTGAAGTTAATTGTTAAGATAATCAGAAGAAATTTAGCCCATAAGTAAGTATCCTTATATATACCATATTGAACGCCAAGAGTAAATGAGAAATCAAGAAGTACACGAAAATCAGAGTGATCAATATTTATATAACAGACCGATATAAGGTAAATAGTAAGACGTCATACGATAGACGTAAGAGAACGAAATCATAGTCTAGTATTAAATACTCATTATCCATGTAATAGTAGTAGAGATGCAAAAAGAGCAATAATAGTTTACCTGGAGCAAGCGCGCGGATATCGGATAAAACAAGGAGAGACTCTAAATTTTGAAAAACGTGGTCATAGTCTAGTTTTTTTGAAAACGACCTAGTTCTCTATGAACCTGGCTCTGATACCATCTGTAACACCCCTAAAAAATCGGACGGCAGCGGAATAGTAACATTGGGGTGCTACTTCAGGGCACAAAACACAAGTCACGAAAAACGACCTCAAAAGAGACGTTTTAAGATAAATTTCACATTTGATATATTAAAATCAGAGTTTACAAAGGATCCCATTTATAATGCAACAGAAAAACATTTTTCAAATGGTACTCAAGTTATTAAGCCTTTAAAAATATATATATCCGCGCGACTCGAATGCTCCCAATGCTCCACTAGCAAAATAGTAACCTGAAAATACATGCTAAAACGTCAACAATAATGTTGGTGAATTCATAGGTTTAGGTAAAAGCAGTGTTGAAATAATTCAAGAAATATTTCATTAGAAAAAGTAGCGTTACAACATTTAAAAGTATCAGTTCCGAAATCCAAGTAGTGCTTTAATAAATCAGGAAATGTTAATGAAATCAACAGTTTCGTGGACCAACAAGATTTATTAATGGTGTACTAAGTACGATTCCGAAGTCCAAAAACAGTAAAGTAGATAGAGAAACAAAATTCCAACCAAGCCTAAGTATATATTAATTGCACTAAGCTCAAGACACCGAACACTAACGTAAATAAACTGTAATCATACCAGTACTCGGGGTTTTGTGCCCCAACACTGATACAGATGTTACAAAACATCCAACGAATTTTCTTAAATAAGATTTGCCAAACCTACGAATTTTTCTCACATTTTTAAATGCTCAATGGTCAACTAGAAACCACAGCCCCAACTGGAGGTCCCATTCCCGATAGATCTATCCATAACACTACGTATGCCCCGCAGTAATTAACGGTTTCCATGATAAAAGGGACTTAAATGCAATACGGTACTTAGGCAATAATGTAAAAAGAAATAGCATACAGTTTTTTGAAAAACACTTGTTTCCCAAAGAAATCAAGCATGTAATCTCCCCCGAATTTAATAAAACAAGTAGTAGAAAAAGGGGCTATGAACTCACAAAGTATTGAAAGGTAATTATATTGTAGTAAAATATACAAGTTTGTAAACGACCATGTATTCCCCTCGCGGGTTTATAAAACATTTAAAAGATTAAAATGCGAGACTATGAACTCACCTTGCGTGAATGATAATCAATAATGTAAATCAAATGCGTGAAAATGCGTCATAAATACGCCCGAATGCAACCTTATGATATCTTAGATTTGATGTAGGAATGCTTGTATGAGTGGTAGAAAAATTTGTATGGGTTGCTTATGTTTATGATTTTGAGCCGTAGCTCAATAGAGAGAAAAAAAGGGAGGATTTGTTGGTTTTTGCTAAGTGATAAATGTTGTGTGTTATGATCTTTACTAGTGCAAGTCTAATATATATAATAGGCTAGTCAAAGGTGGAATTCAATGACCAAGACTAGTCCAAGGGTGATATAATGAGGTGGTCAAAGTTCAAAGGGACCATGGGAGGGAATTTAGGAGTCTTGGTCAAGATAGAAGAAAGTCTTAAGGTTTTAAATGGGGAGTGAAATGATTTACGTAACCAATAAAAATAAAAATAATAATTAATACAACTTAGTAAAAATAATATAAGGATTGCCTGATGGTAAATTTAATATTGTTGGTACCCGTTTACGTTGAATGATACTTTTTAGCTTACGCGATTTAACGAAATGATTAAAATTAAAAGCAAATGCGTACGAGAAAAAAATAAAATAAATAAATAGTGAATTAAATGACGTTGTACATTGATCAAAAATACGGATTGTTACAGGTCCGGCGGATACATACCAAAGAAAATTTGACGAAGGTGATCATTGACTATTGTCAAGAATGAGGAGTTGTAGATCTATGAAAAGAGGGTTCGGTTTAGTTTTTTTTCTTTACCAAATGGTAGATGTAGGATAAGAAGAATGGGAAGTTGTAGATGAATTTTTTCATCGATTTTGTGATGAAGAAACCTAGTGGTGGTGGTTAGATCTTGAGGAAGGGAGAGAGATATATGGATGTGGTGAGTGATTTGAAATACGTAACTGATTATATTCAGGATGGATGCTATTTTGATGGAGAATCAAAATACCTAATTTGCCCTTATATATTTATTTTTTTCTAAAATAAGTTGTAGTTATTTTCAAAAATGCCATTTTGCATTGATATGATGTACATCATGCATTATTAGAAGTAAAAAGGCTGGTTCTGTAGGTTCTGTACAAAAAAGTGGTTCTGCAAAGAAAATCCCACTATATATATATATATATATATATATATATATATATATGATATAATAATATATATATAAATATAATAAATTATATCTATATATATGTGTGTGTAAGCAGGTAAGAACACGTAGGATCACGTACTGGTTATAGACCAGGCCTAGTATAAGCTACCCGGTTCACTATAACCTTGGCTCTGGATACCAATCTGTCACACCCCCAAACGGGGCCTAGACGGAAACACGTGTCCGGGGGCGTGACGTCATAATATACATCACACAAGATCAAGTAAACGACCACTATATGGACGTTTGATAAAACATAACTCGTTGCTTTGATTAAAAATAAAATAAGTTTTACAATATTCTTAACATAATTGAAATAGTTTTAGCGGAAGCTTAAGACAAATGCAGCGAAACCATATAATGTTTTTAAGATAATGAGTATTGAAAATTTTAAAGATAAATATTCTTGAAAGACACCCGGCAATGCATGCAACATCAATTAGCACCTCAAGAATGATCCAGCTAAGCACATGAGAAAGCATAAAAAAACATCAACAACAAGATAGTGAAAATCGAATGTTCGACATTATTAATTAAAAAGTGGACAAAAGTTCACAGAAACACCGAGACAGTTATAACAGATACAACTTCACATAAAAGATTACTGTTACGCCTAAGCTCATGACACGATCACCAATACAAAGAAGCATATTATATGCCAATCAAGAAATTAACTGCCCTAGAGGTATCTGACCAAGATCACCTGGTGAAATCCGACATGGTATATATCCGTTTGTTCATGTCTCCCGAATCTAGTAAGCGCTACTTACCTGGATAGAGATAATTAGTCCCAATAGATCTATTTACAATATTCCGCGCTCACTTAACCAGTTGCGATGGTTACGAATAACGGATCATGATAGATCTGGGCATTGTTAGGTCTATTCGCAACTTAGGCAACACGTAATCAGGAAAAGCTAACATAAAGTAACTGTATCTATGGTTTAAAAACAAGCAATGTTCTCACCCTAAAGTAGTAAAGTAGAAATAGTAAAACGTGGGGCTATGAACTCACCTTTAGCAAATGGTGAGATAAATTCCAATGAAGAGATATAATGCCAATAGGTCCTGCTTGCGCCCTAAATCAATGACGTGTCTTAGAAAGACGGAAAGTATACGAAACTTATACGAATCGTTATAAGAGAAAAAGTCATCCATGCGTGTTTGTGCTTTAGATTAATTAAGAAAACGTGAATAAATAAAATTATAGATTTTTTCGTTAAGCTTCGGCGTTTAACCAAAAATTGCCATTTTTAGTAAGTTTCTATTTTAGGAAAGTTTTTAGTTTCGGGATATTAATACCGTCTCCTAAATTTGCTAAATCCATATTTCCATAAACGCACTAGAGAAACCTAAACGTTTAACTTTCATGCCTATCTTGTTAATATTCACTAACTTGCTATTTTTAGTCACCTTAACGCTTTCTCTAAAATATGTTAACGACGTTTCTAATGATACTAATCAATATATATGTGATACTATATGTTTCGCTAGTGTTTTAAAAGCTCAAATCGTCCCGAAAGCATCCGAAAACTCATTTTACTATTCACATCAGAACCTTCGTTGATTATTTTGCCAAAAAATATTTCAAGTTTCATTTGGCTATAACTTGGCCGTTTTAAGTCCGATTTTAGTGTATAATATATGAAAATCTATCTACTCGAAACGAGCTCTCCAAAAACTACCTTTACGCCTAATGAAAACATTCCTAAGTCGACCAAAACCTCAAAACAATTTCGGATCAGCAACTATGTATTTCACAAACACTTTCAAAAATCACACCAAACTTCACAATAGTGCCTAATCTATCCTAATCTCCATTCACAACTAATCCACAACAAAACCACACCTAAAACTAACCTAATCCCTTCATTTCTATTGTTGCAACTTACTTTTCTACTCACCTCACCAAGAACATAAGGTCATAAACATGTCTCACATAGTTGATTTGGATTTATTCAAGTTAACTATTGTCTTACAAAGGCTATATAGATCCAACACAAGGACCTACATAGATCTATGCAAGAACATAAGTAAATAATGAATAAAAGTTAAAATGAAAGCATAAGTTTCAAAGTAAGCTTACAAAATGGAGAACAAGCTTAAGAAATATGATAGAAGATGATGGAAGACTTGGATCTTAAAAAACCCCAAATAATAACCATACCCTAATTTGTAGATCTTAAAATAAACCCTTGAATCAATGAACCAATACTTGTAATCACCTTAATTAACCTTAGATATGAACCTAGTATACTTGGATCTTGCAAGAAATAAAAGAAATAGAAACCCTAAGAGGGTGTTTGTTTGCCGTGAGCCAAGAGAGAGAAAAAAAGAGATGAGAAATTTTGATGAGGCTTGGAAAATGAGAAATGACCTAGTGTGTGTTATAGTGAGGTATTTATAGGACAAGACTTAAGGGTTTAGGGTATGTCTTGCATTGTACATGTGACCAACACACACCAAAAGTGTGTGTGTGTGCTTGCTCGGTCAGACCTCACCACAAGGACCATTTGGTTTAAATTTTTGGATCATGGTTCTAGTTATGCAAGATTAGGTGGTCAAAGGTCTTAGTCCAAGTCTTACAAGGGTGTAAGATTTCACATGATGGTAGTGCATGGTAAGTGTGCATGAGAATGACACTCTTATGTGTCACTATCCTTCACATGCATGAGAAATTAAAAAAAAATGCCTTTGAATTAATTTTGAGCTCAAGGTGTTTTAGTTTGGGTTTAGGCGTCCCAAAATAATAAGAGGGGGGACATGAATGAAATTTTTGGCCTATAAACACGAGATGAATGATAACTAAAGTTTACACGAAAAGATTACGGGTTTCCGGGGTTCAGTTTGATCAATAACGCTAAAAACATAAATTATACGCTAAAACGTAAAAATAAGTATCGAAAGTGATCGTAAACTACGAAACACTTAGAAAAGATAAAATAACACATATAATATCTAGACTAGTCAAAATTCGAAGTCGGAACGCGTCCGACGATGTTTTTTAGATTTACGGGGGTTAACTTGTGGGTAAATTGCCAAATTCAAACGTAGCGTATAAAAGTCAAAAATAATGATCGGAAAAGTTTAAAATATTGACCTGATATTTACGGGGTGTAACATCCTTCCCCCATTAAAAGTGCTTTGTCCTCAAAGCTTAAGACGTAACTTTAGATGCGGATGCAGGGTTAGCAAAAAGATGAGGATACTTTTTCTTCATTTGGTCTTTGCGCTCCCAAGTAAACCCAGGACCTCATCTTGAGTTCCAATGGACTTTTACAATTGGAATGCGACTTTTCTTTAGTCGTTTAACTTCTCGATCCATGATTTTGATCGGTTCTTTAATGAAATTAAGCTTGTCATCAATCTGGATTTCATCTAACAGAATAGCCAAGGGTTCGTCGGAGAAACACTTCTTCAAAGTGGAAACGTAAAAATTAATATGAACGCGACTTAGTTACTCTGGGAGTTCAAGTCGGTATGCAATCGTTCCCACTTTAGCAAGGATTTTGAACGGTCCAATATAACGAGGATTTAGCTTCCCCTATTTGTCGAAGCGTATCACTCCTTTCCATGGTGATACTTTTAACATAACCTAATCTCCAGGTTGAAATTCTAGTGGCTTACGTCTCCTATCGACATAGCTGCTCGTTTTGTCATCACTTGCCTCCGCTTTGAATACCTCTTGAATTGGGAAAGAAATCCTTTTCCGTTGTTTCATTGAATAATCTCTGGGACAGTAATCTGAGCATCTTCTAACCTTAGCCCCAGATAAATATAAATAGACATCGATCAACATTTTTTTGGCCGTACAATGCTTCAAACGTGCAATCATAAAAACTCTGAATGGTAACTTATTTGTAGGAAAACTCCACGCAAAGGTAGTTGTCTAATCCCAACCTTTTCCAAAATACAATTACACAAGCCAGCAACTATCCTCTCCAACAACTTTGGATCTGGTTCGCTCAACTCTAAGCATCCCGTCTGCGGGTGGATAAAGCCATACTCCATAATCCAATTGAGTACCTATAGCTTTGTTTAGCTGATTGCCAGAATTGAGATGTTAATTTACACTATCTCGATCAGAAATAATCCAAAACTGTCACTCCACGTCTTTGAGACTCCTCCATTCAAGTATTGTCCTTGTCAACTTTCCATCGATCTGTTCTCCCACAATGGTAAGGAAATGATCAGACTTATGATGAGTCAGTCAACATTACCACAAATTGCGCATACTTGACCAAACGACGAACTTTACGGAAACTTTGTAGCGAATCCATTGTAATGGTTCTCCCGTTCTCCCACTTCCATACTGGGATCACAGGTTGAACCAACAAACCAGATGGTTTTTGGCATTCGGCCTTGACTTTGGCACATGTCAGACACTTACTAACATAGGTGACAATCTCAGCCTTCATATTAGGCCTCCAATATAGTTTCTTTAAGTCTTGGTACATCTTGTCTGATCCAGGGTGGATCGAATACTTTGACTTATGCGACTCGTGCATAATCAGAGTCCTCAAGTCACCAAAACAGGGTATCCAACTTCTATTCCTCAAACATAACATTCCATCAACACGAGGCTCCAGATTCTTAATCATACCACCCAAATCTTTGGTTCCATAATTCTCTTCCTCTCTCGCCTCAACCTGAGTGTTTAAAATTTGCACAGGAAGGTTCATACCAGTCTTTAAAACCAAGGATCGAACTCGTAGTGGCTTAATCCGTTCCTTTCGGCTCAAAGCATCCACCACCACGTTCGCCTTTCCTGGATGATAACGAATTTCACAGTCGTAGTCACTCAACAATTCCAACCATCTACGTTGTCTCATGCTCAACTCTTTCTGATCAAGAATATGTTGCAAGCTCTTATGATCAGTGAACATTACGCACTTTGTGCCATACAAATAATGTCTCCACATTTTGAGAGCAAACACCACCGCTCCAAGTTCTAAGTCATGTGTAGTGTAATTCTTCTCGTGAATCTTGAGTTGGCGTGATGCGTAGGCTATGACTTTCTCCTTTTGCATTAGAACCGCGCCCAACCCCTTGTGAGAAGCATCACAGTAAACCACGAAGTTTTCACTACCTTTGGGCAAAACCAAGATCAGTTCACTACACAATTTCTTCTTCAATAGCTGGAATGCAGCTTCTGCCTTTTTAGTCCAATCGAACTTCATGCTTGAAGAATACTTGATTATCTAACCTTACAATCAAAGAAATGAAGAACTAGAGAGAGAAAAGGAGGGATGAACACTTTTAGAGAGAGAAAGGAAAATATTAGATTAGAGAAAAATATGTAGTGAACAACCAACCCTGTCCAAGGTGAGGAGAGGGGTATAAATACCACACAAGGGGCCAGCTAAGGGAGGCCTTATGGCCTTTACATGGGCCTTGACTCGTTTACCTAATTTTGGTTCCAAATATTACTATACGAGCTATCAAACAATATAATGGAAGTGACCGACACTTTTCATGTTCCTAATAATCTCCCCCTAAGGGAGGTCACTCCATTTTACAAAAACTTAAACCTAACATACTATGTATTGTCTTCAGTCTTGTGCTCGCAGACTTGTTTTCTTTACTTCATCTTGTGATATGTTGTAGTGATCATGGACATTAGGCTTGAGCTTGTTCTAATAGGCTTGACTTGTATGTGGATCTTTGAAATTCTTTGAGATCATCAACCAAGCATAATCTCTTATCATCATCTTATGATCTTTTGCCTTCTTGTGATCTTGTGACTTCTGGACCAACATGCTCATAATGTTCTTGATGTTGAAAGCGTATGTAACCATCTTTCTTGATATTCTTTAACTTTAACACTTTGTTACTTTATGGAAGACGTACGGTATCAACTTAATACTTTGTCGCTTTAAGAAATACGTACGGTATCAGAGTAGCAGAAGTCTTGAAATATGTATTTAAGCTTTCATGATGTCTTTACTTTTGTCAGTCAAGTATGAGCATGTGGTATTGGCTTCGACTTGTCATCGGGAAACTGCTACCATCATCAGGAAATCTGCATAAATAGGTTAGTGCTAAACAACATATATGGATGAAAGTGGCTTTGTTACTTCGCCGAATACGGTTGTAACAACTACGGTTCCCCGTTACTCAGTATGAATACTGCCTATGATCAGGTAGAATTTCGAAGAATTTCCTTGACAGGGTTTCGCAGCTGCACTAGCCGTTCTCATTACCGGAGCGTCTCAAAGCTGACAACACGCAAAGAGTGAATAGGTAAGTTACTATCTTCCCGATTAAGTTGTCAATTCGTGTTCAACTTTCCTATGTCCAGATACCCTTGTGAGGCTTCCCATGGACATAAGATTGAAAATTGATTTAGAAAACCAGTCAATGTGTTAAGAAGCAAATGATTTTTATGACACAACAACAGTTTTATCTTTTTCAAAAATTCATTCGTCAATTCATAAGCTGGACCGAATTGATATCCAGTATCACAAGTTCGATCCGTATAGGATCTCACAAGTCACCTACCAAGAGCTTGTTTGATGTTGGCTCAAGTAGGATTTCCATCTTCACTGTGAATACTTGAGTATCACTCGGATGTTCTGGCAAAATCACAAGGATAACGCGTAGGACTCTTAATATATATTTCTTGTTTTTCACATTGTGTGAATTAGCAAGCATAATTTTGACAAGTGTCCTAATGAGATTTATGGATGATCTCTTTTGGCTCTAGACTCAACAGTGCACTTTGGTTTTAGTGATCGAAGGCTGGAGCAGACTGCCACCTTTTCAATACCAACTAACTCAGAGTGAGAAAGTTGATAGAAATGCATGTAATCTCCGTGAGAAATGAAACATAAATCTTTTGAGAGATTCTAAGTGGCTAGGGAGGGTTATGCATTGTATTACTGGGTCCATGATGTCAGTCTTCAATGTCAGCAATCATCTTTGTGATTCTTGACAGCAAATGTATTGACCCGGTTTCTGCCTAAGTGTAAGGAGGGCTTATTTCTTTTCACCCTTTATCTTAACTTTTCTTTTTAATTCTCCAACCCCTTCAGCGCTTACCAAAACTTCATAACTAGTACCTTGTTGGGTTTGTTCCAGTACCAGCTCCATCTCAATCAGCACTTTTCCCTTAATCTCACCTTTACTCCTTTTTCATACCTAAGGAATTCTATACTATCTAGTGGAATATCCCTGGGTAGATCCCTACGGTTCTGGCTTGGATCATGGGAATGAATACCTAAAGTTAACCACCTTATAACTCCAATACAATAATTTAGATGGTCGGTCTTTGGCACTTCCACATTTCAGCCAATCACGTAACCATTTGCTCCCCCTTCATATGTGCATCGATTAATCGAAAGAGTTTAGCACATATATGGGATAGCGTACACTAGAGATCTTAAAAAACCACATCTTTTAGCCATATATTTTAATCACATTTTCTCCCCTTATCAAAATATCAAACCTCTTGATATTTTAGATATTAATTGATTCAAATATTAATGTTTTTGGGGAAAAATGTCCAATTATTAACAAGCTTATTATTGGAACATGTTAATGCTCCCCCTTAACTTTTAATGGAATTATACGGTGTTTGAGTAAGTTAATTTGAATTTTTTTTGAATTTACTAAGAAATTCTTAAAAATTCATACTCAAACACTATATATCCCTAAGAATAGTCTACACTACTTATTTACATATTCACAAGATTTATAATGTACGAGAAATTGACTTGATATAGAGAAGGACACAATATGACAAAGTCATATTGTCCTTTCAAGTAGCCTGAAGTCATTTACGTATTCTCTGCCTCTAGCGAACTTCTCCAGATTCCTCATTAATCTCCTCTCAAACAGCTGCTGATCGATCGCCTTGATCATGATGTAGGACCTTTTCCTGTCCAGTTCACTCCATGTTCTTTTTGGAAAGTATTCCATCTCCAAGCTGGAAGCAATGTCATAAAGAACCCTTCGAACAGATGTGAGTGTGCCGTTACAGAACTTGTAGAGTTCATCCGAGCGCATCAACCTGTTTCTCTTGAGCTTATCTTGATAGATGATTCCTTGAGGGTTTTTGTATGCAGTGTACGGTGTCAGTTTGGAGATGCCAGATCTAAAAGTCTCAGGCTTGGTGATATTAAGTTTCTTCTGGTAGCTTTTGACTCCCAGTTGAAGGTCTTCCACCCCCTTAAGAATGACAATGATTTTGGTGAATATTCTCAATGCTACATTTAGGTCAAAGATGACATCCCTTTCAAGGTTTGAGATTTTCTTCTGAACCAAGAGAAGCAACATGTCTTCAATATCACGCAGATTAAGATATGGGAAATCGCCTTCCTTGAACTTGTAGAGCGTGTTGTCATCTCTTCGAACTATGATCTCTTCCAAATATCCGTAATCATACATCTTCATAACTTTGACATGGGTTATTCCAATTATTCTTTTTCTAGAGTATACATCATGTGAGGACTTCATTGGACTCCATAACGTTCGAACCATGTCTTCGATCCCTTCAATCGTATCGTACTTAGCAGCCTTGGTTTTTATTGTAGAAGTTGTGTATTTCTTACTTAGGCTTCCACCTTTTAGATACTCGAGGTCATTGTTTATAAAGTAATCAGCAGGAACTACTTGACGACCCTAAACTTCAATCAATGGTAACGGCTTACTAAGATCGAACAGATATTGATGACCTTTAGGATTAGTCCAGTCAAGACAATCAGTGATAGCTTTGTAGCATTATTTAAAGTGATATTTAAGTTCCACTCGACTCTTGCATGTTCCTTTGAGCATATTGAAGGTTGGTCCAACAAGATGCTGTTGTGTCAGATTATCAATCTTTAGATGATTCATGAAAAATGTTGAGAAGTCAATTGGAGTGCTCATGAGTTCGTCAAAAGAGAGAGGTGGCTTTTCTACTTTAGCAATTTGGTTGATCCAGGTTTGAGGAGGTCTGAAATCAATTTGTTTTCCAACATACAAATCAGGATCAGGAGTCGGAGGTCTTTCTGGTTTCTTGAACCAATCATTCCTGGAAGCTTCCTTGACATTGGGTTGATCTTCAGTGTTACCCATGTAATCTCTTTGATCTTATGGTATTTCAGTATTTGTAGTCTCAAACACTGGTTCCTCTACTTGAGTAGACTTGCCAGATGATTTTGATTGAGACTTTATGCCTTTGGATGAGCTTGATTAAGAATATTTTGATTTAGAGCTTCTTGGAGGTTCATCATCCTTGATTTTCTTCCTTTTCTTTAACCCTTGGTCTGATCCAGCGGAAAGGTCTTCGTCTTTGTCTTTACCTTCACAGTCTCTCTTTAAGGAATAAGCTTTTCCATATGATGAGAAGAGATCCTTGTCAAGATTATAAGATTTGACTAGTCCTTCGCAGAGTTCTTTGTGTTCATGAGCACTTTTGTATGATTCACTTCTCTCCATTTTGTCGAGAAGAATCTTCTTCAACTCAAACTCTGTAAGTGACTTTGCTGCCTCATATGTAGACTTATGTTAAGAAGAAGATTTGGCCAAAATGACATTCTCAAGTGACTCCATAATTATACTCTGGATCACAGGAGTGGCAAAGTCTAATACTTACTTAGGTAGAATTTGAGGTAGTAGACTTTTGACTTCGTCCTTTATAATGTCTTTCACTGATTTCTCAACAACATCTATATATAACTTCCTCTCTTCTTGAGCTTTCTTTTCAAATTATTGAGTGTATGACTGGAGAGCTATTCGAGGAGCATATCAAAATTTAGTACTCAAAAGTTCATCTACCATTGTTGGAAGTTGAGATTTGACAGATTCGAGGACTTGTGTAGAAAAATCAGCTTGTTTGAGTTTAGACAGCTCCGTTTCCAAGGTAGACACTCTTTGATCAAAACCAAACAGGGAGGAAAAATCAGGAAGTGCATGAATTGAGGTTGTAGTTGAAGCGGTTGTTGGTGCAGGAATTGGTGTCGTTAGTTATGGAAGAGGAGAGATCATTGATATTGTTGGAGGAACGGTTGTTGAAGCAATAGTAGAAGAATCAGGAATGACCGCTACAGGTTCTGTGAGAGGAGTGGATATCTAAGTGCTTGGTACTTTGTGACTCGTCTTGATATTCATCAATGAAGCAACTTTATGGTCAATAGGTGGTACTTTTTCCAAGATAAGAAATTGATTGGCAAAGTCTAAAGACACATAAGAGCTTTGCTTTGAATCATCAGTCTTCTGTGAAGCAGTGAGAGTCACATGTGCATCTTCTACGACTTGCTTATATGGCTGTTCTTGGGAAACATTATGATCAGCATCAGTCATCTCTTCATCACCTTTCCTTTCCTTTTCACTCTCGGCTCCTAATGATCTCACGTCCACATCCTTATACAGATCATCATCATCCTCTTCTTCAAACATATGTTCATAATCATCATCAGATTCATACTCTTCATCATGTTCTTCTTCATCATAGTCTTTTAGAGTGAAGGAAGGATTCTCATCATCATTATCTGAATCAGTCCTTTCATTATCAGAAGCATCAGAATTACCATCATCATCAATGTCAGCCTTATCATCATCACCTTTACTGACATCATCATCGTCATTATCATTATCACCTTCATCATCATTGTCATCTTCACTATCACCACATGATTCATTTTCACTCTCGGAGACATATGTGGGTACATCGGGAACCCCTAGTTTAGTACCAGTTCCTTCATCTGTACTAGTTATCTTGTCTTCGGACTCATCAGGAACCTTTGGTTAGGAACCAACTCCATCACCTGAGCCACTTGCATGAAGCATATGAGAATCCTTCTTGCTTTTCTGGATAGCTTCATTTACCTGAGCAACTTTAAGTAATGCTGCATCAGAAAGCAACTCCATGCTTTTGTCTTTATCACCTTTAGCAGGTGCTTTCTTCTTCGATACAGACACACCAGGAGTATCTATGAGGACAACACTTGCTGTTGGCGCAGTAGTAGACTTTTTGGCAGGTCTTTTAACTCTTTTACCCTTCTTGACCGGTTCTGCTTCTTTGACAAGAGACAATTTTCTTGGGGGTGAAACAACTTTCTTATACTTCTTTGCTTTCCTGGGAGGAACTTTTCTAGTAGCAAAGTCGTAGTAAGTCTTGTAAGCACTAGAATATTTGATGTCTTGATTGATCATATCATTAGGGATCAAGGCTCCATACTGCTGATAATCTTGTGTCTTGGAGACAAACTTCAAAGTACCGACTAGTGAGTTATCACGAATAGTGTAAAGATTGATCCTGTTCTTCATAGAGGTTGTCTTGTCCTTAGAAATAAAGTGATTGATGATAACTTTGGTGAATCTTGGGTAGGGCATGTGCTCTTTCCTTGTTGAACTTATTTCTCTGTTGTCAGCTTGATACATGAAGTCTTCCCAGAGCAGAGCAACATAGTCAACATTCTTCTTATTGTACATACCCCACAAGATTTGAGCTTATGACTCCCTGAGTCTATCAAGTCCCGTTTTTCCGCCAAAGATGCACCTATTGATGATCACAACAAATGTTCTCCAAGACTGATGCATTTAATCAGTGTGAATTATAGATAACATATTACATATGCCAGATAGCCAAGTTCCTGAATGAATGTAACCAAATCTTCTTCTGAAGGTGGTGCAATAAAGTCTTGGTTGAGAATTCTGGGACATATCTGAAGAATTTCACAAAAGAATTCTGTATCAACTCGACATTTCTTCTTGTCTAACTTGAAGTTGTATGTATCTGTATCTCTGATCTTCTTGATGGTAGTCTAAAATTAATGCATGTAGATTTTTGGGACTTCAGCAGTGATCATAAATGAGGGATAGCAAGGAGATAGCTTGAGCGCTTCCAAAGTGACTTGATAAGTTTCTTCTCTTTGTGGCTTGCTGAATGCAATTCTAGCATTGCATCTTTTAATCTTTAGTCTCTTCTCAGATGGGACCAAAGCATTGTCGAGAGCAGCTTGTTGAGTTGCAATAGGATTCATGTTTCTGCTAAGAATGTTCCAATACAGTTCATATGCAAGGCAATTCATAGACATTATCTAGGTAGATTTAACCACATATTATCAGGCATTTAATCAAAGTAAAGGACAAAAGACACTAATCAGAAGGTCAACTTAAAAGTCAACAAACTAACTATAGGTCAAACATAGTCAATTAAGCAATTCAGATGAGAAACAAGTAAGATTGAACCTAAAATGAGTTATCAAGTTAAAGCATTTAGGAAAAAATCAATTTTCATAACTCATGTATAAATCGCTGCCTTACACAGGTACAAATCGCCGTCTATCCTTTATTTATAAATCGCCGTCTAATATTTAGTGTATAAATCGCCGTCTAACCTTTATGTATAAATCGCCGTCTATACTCACATGTATAAATCGCCGTCTACAATCTTAGGTATAAATCGCCGTCTAAGACTTAGGTATAAAATCGCCGTCTATAACTTAGGTATAAATCACCATCTAGAGTTTAGGTATAAATCACCGTCTAGAGTCTAGGTATAAATCGCCGTCTATGAATGGTGAGTATAAATCGCCGTCTATAGTTTTAGGTATCAATCGCTGTCTATAGATTTTAATTTTTACAAACCTTCATTTTAGGCACTTATACAACACAAACATGTGGACAAAGCATATATGAACATATCCTAGCAATTATAACATGAAACATCCATAAAATTTTCATTATAAGCAAAGAACGAGTAAGGAATTACTCGTTTGAATCAAGAACACCAATTCTACATATAAGACTTGGATTTTCACATACAAATGCATTCAAATAGGCAAACAAACACATATAACGCATAAACCCATCACATTTTTCAAGTCTTTCCAAAAGACCCAAATTTTAGCACCCAAGAATCATTCAAAACCCCTTTGAACGTTCGACTCATGATTAACTGCAATGGGCGAGTAGTCTATACACTTCAAGCATCAAAACCCCTCATTCAATTTTGAAATTGGTCATCTTTTGATTTTCGTGAATCCTAAACCAATTTCTAAGGCAATCGAGCTAAAAATTGAGTTACAACGTAATTCTTTTTAGCTATGAGTTGTTTAGAAGATAAGGAACACATTTGTAATTTACCTTGAGGCTTGAAATGGTCTTGTTTGATGGTCTTGGAGATGACGATTTGAATAGGGAGGGAAGAAGAGTTTAAGTGTGTTTGTGTGTGCGTTAACAGTGATGAGAGAGAGAGAAGGAAAGGGATGTTTGCGTTAAAACTTTCATGTTTTGGCACAAATGCCCCCTAAAGTCTTATGTGCTTTCTAATTTCCTTAAATAAGATTACTAATGCATACCTAGTTTCACTAAAGGCACAATTGGTCCCTAAAGTTTTCTAATACAATGCTTAGAAACTTATTAGCACTATTTCCTCCCTAAAGGCATAAACAAATAATATTTAAGGCACAAACAAGATAAACTTAATTATCTCCTCTTTAATTGTAAACCCATTATTGTTTAAAACCTTTTTCATTATCACAAACTAATTTTATGAAGAATAAATTATTTGACATTCTCTCCCCCTCAAACAATGACCCGTTTTCTATTTAAAGAGATGTAGTCGTTGTTTGAGTGGTCAAATGCCTTGAAAAGTCATTTTCTGATGAATTATTGAGATGATTATTTTATTTTTGAAAAAAAATCAACACCATGAAAAATAAGATTTCTTTTATTTTGACACATAAGCGCACTGACACGTACACTTATGGATATGGAGGAAGCACGGGTTGTGATTCAAATTAATCACAAGCCTTTACATGGTCATGAAGTAGACCATGCTCGGGAATAAATTCCCGTTGAGAGGTCAAGTTTTCATTTTGAAATACTTGCCTTTAAGATGATGACCGGGTTACTATCGGAAATAATAGCTAGCCATTTTTTGGCATGTTTTAAAAGCTTTTGAACTTATGCTCGAACTTCATTTACAGCCTCGTATCATTATTAAATGACATTTCTAAGGCTGTAAATGTTATCGATTTTCAGAAGACATGCCAGAGATCCATATTTTTATATTTTTCTGATTTTTTAATTTTGTATTT
>BQNB010055302.1:0-39167 GCA_026074375.1 Tanacetum coccineum
TATGAAAGGCTGAGTCATCCGAGTCAGCATTATGGCGTAACATGGACACTTGATTACGCCGTAACATCTTTTAAGCCTGCAACATGGAAAGTACATGTCAGCAGTTTACGGTGTAAACCCCTAAAAGGTTACGCCGTAAAGTATTAAAAACTTATAAAAAGAGGCCTCATTTAGACAATTCGACATCAACCATTCCATCACAGCTCTAAGAAGAGACCAAGGCTTCTATACCTCGAAGAATTCCACCAAAAGTCCAAGGGAGATCACACTTATCTTACTTTTATATTTAATCATTCATAAACCATATCTATAAGAATTCTATAAGAATTATGAGTTTTTAATCCAAGATTACCTTTATTAATTCTTGCTGTGTTGTTGCCTTGAGTGGCTAAGCACTTCAAGTGCTGGCCTACTCATGAATTTACTATCGTTTTAATGTTTGTTTCCTGTTAGGTTATGGTTGCATTGGATATCCTTTGACTATCATGTAACCTTGGGTTTTGGTAGTATTGCGGGTGGTTTAGATCATGTTAATCATGTTATTAGATGACCAATTGAACATGGGATTAACAGGGTACTAGGGTAGGTTTGACACCCTATCCCTAGTGTAGGAACTTACCAGGTTACCGCCTCTATTACTTAATATACTTAAAAAGCACAGGAACTCTTTTAGAGAGGGTTAATAATCTGTATAAATTACTAGACTATTTCTTGGGATAGTTGGGATTAATCACTAGGACATGGTTTCCCTACCTTCATGACTTTCGAGTGATTCGAGATTACAGGAATTATAGGACAGACTAAATATATCCATTCAGGATGTCAACTTTAGAAACCACCAATGAAACCATGGTGTAACATTGTACAAGAAAACATAGTTATAACGGTAGTAATGAATTGGCTATGCTAGCACGCCTTTCTCCCTGATATCTTCTATTACTTTTACTTTTCGCATATTTACTTTCCTATTAATCTTAAAACCAATCTCAAAACGTGACACTATCAAATTAAAACTGATTAACACTTAGCTCTTGGGACGACCTCGAATTTACCATCTTTACACTACTCACGATCGGGTTCTCTGCCCATTAGTGCATTTGTCAGGTGAATCGAGTTTTATAAATTTAAAATTTGAACAAAATATATTTTAAAATAAAATACACATCAGGTTTTCGGCGCAGTTGTCGGGGAGCTAAAAATTAGCATTAATTTGATTTCTTGTAATTATTTCAATTCTTTCTCTAACTTCTAAATTATGTACATAACATCATGGATGGGATAAACATCGATGATCTCACCATAGAACAATGTCTTAGGCTTACATAAGATGTTGGGAATTAGAGCCTTCTACAACTTAATGCTGCTGGTTCAAGTTTGTGCTGCTGCTGAAGATTAGAGAAAATTGTCTAAGTCATTAGTGCTGCTAGTGTAATAGTTAGTGCTGCCAGTACAAAGTTAGTACTGTCAGTTTATTAGTACTGTTAGTTATATAGTTAGTACTGTTAGTTATAATAGTTAGTACTGCTAAAGTGATATGCATGAGATATATTAGGAATAGATATGCATTGATCACTTGACGCGTTTTGTAAGCCCATTAGGTTTTCCTTGGTATATAAAAGGAACCCTACGGCATAGATCTAGACATCAAGTTTTATTAGTTTTTCATCTTAGTATTCATAGTTTGCATAGCAATCATAGTTAGTATTCATAGCTATTTTGTAACTCAAAATAGTATTCAATATATTGAAAGTTTAGTAAAGATCTTGTTTTACTGTTTCATTGTTCTTCTTAGTATTGCAAACTAGATTCCGCATAGTTTGTGATATTCTCAATCTTAGTTTCTACTATAGTTGTCTTGGATCTATCCAATACAACTAAGCTTTAACAAGCTAAGTAAGATCTGTTCAAAAGGGATCAACAAGTGGTATCAGAGCTTGTTGAGAAACTTTGAATAAGAAGAACACTACATCTATACAAGATCTCATGGAGTCACAATCAGAAACTACCCAAACAGTGTCTGCACTAAAACTTCCAGTACTCAAAACTAGAGACTATGATCTTTGGAGCATGAGAATGGAGCAATATCTTACTCATACTGATTATGCTCTTTGGGAGGTTATTGTGAATGGTGATGCACCTGCTATTGCATCAGCTAGTGTTGGTACTGAAGGTCCTATTCCTCCTAAAACTGATGAACAAAAGCTAGCAAGAAAGAATGAATTGAAAGCAAAAAGCACTCTGTTGCTGGCCATTCCTGATGAGCACCTATTGAAGTTTCATGGAATCAAGGATGCAAAGACCTTATGGGAAGCAATCAAGGCCAGGTTTGGAGGCAACAAAGAATCAAAGAAAATGCAGAAAACCATTCTGAAGCAGCAATATGAGAATTTTGCTACATCAAGATCTGAAGGACTAGATAAAACCTATGATAGGTTTCAAAAACTCATCAGCCAATTAGAAATTCATGGTGAAATTATCTCTCAGGATGATGCAAATCTGAAGTTGTTGAGAAGTCTACCATCAGCTTGGAACAATATTACTTTAATAATGAGAAACAAATATGATCTAGACACATTAAGCATGGATGATTTGTACAACAATTTAAAGGTGTATGAATCTAAGATTAAAGTCTAATCAAGTTCAAGCTCAAACTGTCACAATGTGGCTTTTGTATCTTCAGAAAACACTAGCAGTACTAATGAAGCAGTTAATACTGCTCATGAAGTTTCTACTACTGGTTCATAAGGACAAGCTTCTTCCTCAACTTATGTTGATGATGTCATGTTTTCCTTCTTTGCTAATCAAACTAATAGTCTACAATTAGACAATGAAGATCTGGAGCAGATTGATACTGATGATCTTTAAGAGATGGATCTTAAATGGCAAGTGGCCATGCTTACCATATGCAAGTGGCAATGCTTACCATCTTATAAATAAGCTCAGAATAAGCTTAAACGGGCTTATAGCTAAATGGCCTAAAAAGGCATAAACTAATAAAAGATGTAGAGGCTGTTGGATAGCCCTACCGGAGCCGAGTGGTAAGTGTGTGGTGTTGTGAGCGTGAGGGGAAGGGTTCGAGTCCCACTCTCACGTTTTTTATATGCTACAGTAACTTTTTTTAAACTCAATTTTTTTACCCAAACTAATTAAGCTAATGAAGATAAACATTTTTGATAACTACAACTTTTTGTGAATGCTTATAAATAAGCTGGAAAAAGGGCTCAAAGTTTGGACAGAATGCTTAATTTGCTATAAAGCTTAAAATGCTTTTTGATTTTTGGTTTTTAGCACAAGTAAGCAAAAATAAATGGCATATAAGCAATCACAAGCAACAAAGGGGACAAGATAAGCAATAAGCAACAAAATTTAGCAACTACAAGCAACTAAATAAGCCAGAAAAGAGCTTAACAAATCAAACAGTATGCTTAACACTTAAAGGGCTTAAGGATATTTGATTTTTGATTTTAAGCACACAATAAGCTAAGAAATTTAAAAATAAGCTAAGACAGACATAAAACCAAGCTAAATAAGTAAAAGAGAATAAAAAGCTATAACTAATAAGCACCTAATAAGCTGGAAAAAAAATAAGCAATTTACTACACTAAACTAAATAAAACAGTCAAAGAGCCTAATTTGAGCTTTACTACCTAGAGGTCCTCCTAAGGTTTGAAACTAATGGAGCTTATAAATGACCTTATTGGCTTTTTATAAAAGCCAAAAGCTCAGGCTAAAGTTAACAAATAAGCTAGAAAAACTGTTTTGAAATTCAAGGTTCAGCACTAGGGCAGTCTTAACAGTTTTAAAAATGGACAAAAAGTTAGTTTAAAATAAGCTCAAAACTAAAAAATAAGCTCAAAACTCAAAAATAAGCTAAAACATATGGACATAAGCTACAAAAGGACTTGTGAACAAAAATTTGGAAACTAAAAACATATTTTAGCTGCTGAGATTTAAACTTGAAAATTAGCTTTTTTAACTTTTGAAAAACACAAAGCTTATGTTGACAGAATTAAGCTAGTATAAGAGAGACAAAAGGGACTTAGCTAGTTTATCTTAACACACCCATATGACACCAAATCAAATCTCAACTTAAGTTTTAAGAGCTTAAACATATAAGCTTAAGGAGACTTCTTAAAATTCAACAGGTTTGAGAGAACAATGAGAAAACTTTGAAAAACACTTAATTTTATTCCAACAGTAGTTGCAACAAAGTCATGACAAGTGCCAGTTAATGCTGCTAAGCAAGGCTCTCCTAGAGCAGCAACATCAATTAGTACTGCCAGGCCTGTTAATACTGCTTCCTCTAAACCAAAAGTGAATGATGCATTACCCACAACTTATTCTTATTTTAAAGCACATTCACCAGTAAAAAGGGCTTTTAACAAAAAATCAGCAGCTAAAACCAATAATTTTAATGAAAAAGTTAATACTGCTAGGGTTAACAATGTAACTACTGCTGGGCCAAAAGCAGTAGTTAGTGCTGCTGAGGGAAATGGGAAAAATGTTGTTAAGTCCCCAACATGCTAGATTTGGAGACCAACAGGAAATGTTATTGACCATACCTCCAAAGACAGTGGATCATACATACTTAAAAGATTTGACTATGTTTATCTACAAGGCAGACTCAAGTCAGTAATGGCTTGGGTCCCCAAGAGAAACTAATTCTCTTATTTTGAGTGCAAGGTAATCCACAATATACTTTACATGATAAGGTGATTTTTGACAGTGGATGCTCTAGGCATATGACTGGAAACAAGTCCTTCCTTAGCTTATTCATCCATAAGCTTAATTCAGCATACCTTTTTCTTTCTGTTTTTTTTATTCTTAAATACTTGTATAAGAATTTAATCAACAGCTTAATAAATGGCTTATGTGAGAGCTTATATGATGTTTTTAAAAGAAACTTAAGCAAGAGTAAACATAAATTTGAATTTCATTGAATTTTTAAAAGTACAAGTACAATAAAGTTTAACTACTTAAAAACTTAAAACTGAACTCTAAAAACTACTCTCTAAAAAACTAACTAACTCCTTGCCTCAAGGGCTTACAAAGGATTTTTATAGAAACGGGCTAGGGTCTCTCTTTGGTCTTTGTCTTCTCCTTTTGTGCTAGTTTGTTGAGACAAATGGGTCTTGTGTGTTTGTTGTGTGTGTAGAAACACAAAACCAATCCTGGCCCTTGGTTTTGAGTGTTGCCCAATCAAAGCGATCTAAACCCTTAAAAATTCTTGTCCAATGGTTGAGTTGGGGATTGCCAAGGTGGACGAGTGCCCATGTGGGGGTGGGGTTTGCTGGTGGTGATGGTTTTGGACGGGTATGAACAGTATCCGAGGAGGGGGGAGGTGACAGAGGTGGGGTATGGTGTTGGCGGGAAATGGGGTTGGGAGATGTACAGTGTTTTAAACAGGGTAAGGTTTGGGAGTTTGTCACAAATGGCCCCTCAAGGATTATATATGTCTTGCACATTTCGTCCTTATGGTTTATGAAGTTTTGAAAAATAACATCACCCCCTCATGTATATATAACCAATTGCAAAAGAGGTCCTTATGGTTATATAAGTTTAAATGGATTGGCATATTAGACCCATGTGTTATATCTTTTTGGTGATTTGGCAATTTTGGCCCTCACATTCATTTAGGGCTTATAAAAAGGGTTAATGGGCTTGGATTTGGGCCAATTTCTTACATGGGCTTCACAGTCTTCATGAATGATGCAAATGGGCTTTTGTCTTTATCTTGGGCCCATTTGGTCTTCAAGTGATATACTAATGGGCTTTCCTGGCCCATCAAATGGGTACGGGATTGACCTATTAAGTATTCTTCATTGTCGGCTTTGACTTTGACTGTTGACTTTTTGCTGATGACCATTTCTTTGACTTTAGCTGACTTTGCTTTTCCATTCCATGTCCGGTTTTGTCGTTTTGGCTTCGTTTTTCGTCCTTTTCTTAGATATCCGTTCCTGCACAACACAATTAGCAAAACAAGCATATTTTTGGCATTTTAAGTCCGTTTTTGGTTATTTTAGCTTGTTTTTAAAGGTAAAAGGTATGTGTAATTAAACACATACCAAAAATCCCCCATACTAAGGTATTGCCGTGTCCTCACGCAATGCTATGAAGTAAGCATTTAGAAAACTAAGAATCTCAATCACCCTCGACTAATAACCTCGAAAAGTAGCTAAGTGTTCATCAAGGGAGTTAAAGACTCATAAGTTTTGAAAATCCCCGTCTTTACCATTTTTATATATATACACTTATTCCTACACATCTTTTTGTATTTTTCATTTTTCATATTAATCAACTAACTAGAACGTTTGACTTTCGTTATTTTATAACTTTAAGGGATCATAGAACAAGATGCATTTCGATCCGAGAATGCCCCAAAAAGGATAAATTCATCGTTCCTGTTATCTAAACACTCTTATCAATTTCTTGATCTTTTAAACTCTATCCTTCTTCAGTAGCAACTTTGTCTTCTCAGCAACACAGCAACATCTTTTCAGCAACAATCCAACTAAGTTGGCTTTATAGTTTTTGGCAAACTACCAGCCATTAACGGATTTGATGTTCCTTTACCAGTAGCCGTTTGCTCTGGGATAGTTAAACTCTCATCTTTAAAAACATGTGAGTTAATTAACCATACAGTTTTGGCTAAACTGTCAACCATCAACAGAATTGATTTGTCTATTATCTCAAAATATACGTTTGCTTTTGACTAGCCAATGCTTCAGTGCCATATTATCTGGTGATCGAATTTGACTTAAACCATATAGTTTTTAGCAAACTATTCTGTCTTCAACAGATTTGATTAGTCTTTACCATGAACTATTTGATCATGGACTAGCCAACTCTTCAACCATTAGAGCAAGGTTAAGTTATGAAACTTACAATTTTTGGTTCTTATTGTCAAACCATAAACGGATTTGGAAGTCGTTACCACAAGCCGTTTTGCTTATGGACTAGCCAGTTCTTATGCCTGTTAAGCCGGTGTAACTGATGATCATTTGTGATGTGGTGGTTAGCCAACACGCAAACCTCTTTCTCAATTACATCATCTTACTCTCAAGTTCTAACTCTGTAAGTATCTTCTTGACAAATTTAATCAACTCTAATGCCATAGTATGTTTCTTCAGACGTCTAACTTTAATTTCAGCAACTGCCATCTGTAACCTTCTTGCTCAAAGGACTACTTCTTCTCTACCAGATATTGTTGACTAATCCGTTTCAGTCACTAAAAGTTTGTTACTCCTAATAGAACTATGCAACTTCCAACTCACTATATTCCAATCTAGCTGTGAAGTCCAAAAGTCATCTTTATCATTGGGTTAACATAACATTCAAAATCTCCCTCCATGTACTCTGTGAAAAACCTTCAGATTACTAATCTTGAAATCTGTCCTATCACCAGTTGATACACAGCATTCAGATTTCTCTATCAAATATGGAATTACTACTCACAAGTAACTATTGTACTCGAAGAACTATGAAACTTCCAATCTCATTATATCCAGTCTATGCTTGTGAATTCTCATGCATCTTTATAATCCTTGGGTGATTGGAACAAACCATTAAATCTCCCCAAAGTCACTCTGGGGTAAAACTGCTCAGCATCTCATCTGAATCTGTCATCACAAGTTGATATACAGCATTCGATCTTCTCTATCATAAGCATGGAAATTATCTCATCAAAGTGCTAATGTATCTCTTTTGTCCATTATTCTTAAGTCACCACCATTTTGATTACCATCTCTTCAATGTGTTCACTGATCAGTCTTGGGTTTAGTTCAAGACACTATGTCGTCCTTTTTTGATAGGATATCTTCTGTCAAGTATTTTTCATAATTCACTTATTTTTCCCTAATCTGGAGCTATAGTTAAGGTATCTTCAGTCTCATTCTATTTGTTACTATCATCTTCAGAAGTGTTTTAAATATATCTTCTTTTCCTTGACTTCATCTTTTTCCTTGTACCAAGTTTTCTCTTTCTCTTACTTTCTTCTTTTTTACTATCCTCCTGAGTTCTGCTTTACTCTCCTTCTTTACTTCTTCTTATTTTCCTCCTTGTGTACTTCACATTTAGAGTATCAACTCCTTTCTCATTCAGTCCTTTTGATTAATCTTTCATCTTCAGAGACCCAATAGAGATAAAATCTTCCATCTGTACCTCTTAAATTCTTCTCATACCAACGCTTTATACCTTCCTCAACAATTCTTGAATTTTTAATTCAACATGCTGGAAGTTTACCAAATGCATTTAAGTAGGGTCAACATCTTGATTTCTTAATTGATTCTTTGTTGTTGTGGTGGTCTGTTTGACTAGCTTCTGATCTTTGTTGAGCCATAGGAACTTTCTTTGGTAGCTAGCAATTATGTCTGAGGATCTTTGCTCTTTCTTCTATTGTAAATGCTCTCTTTCTTGTTCTTGAAGATTCTCAAGCAAGACGTCTATCTGCCTCAATCTTTACCTTTATATCATCAAAGTTTTTATAAGTGCTTCATTGGCAGCTTTTCTTAAGCTATTCTGTTTCTTTCATCTTCAGCTTCCCAATCTTCTTGTATGTTCCTAGCCATCTCTTCATCACTTTCAAGATGTTTAAACTTTTTCTCTGCTTTAGGATATACCAATCAGATTCACTTTCAGGATTCATCTCATTTCAATTTTATTCTTTCCTTTGTCTTTTTGGATCATCTTTGGTAAAGAGGCTTTAATGTTGAGAAGTATTGTGTAGAAGTAGGCCTATGTCTATCAGTGTCATTCAACATCCTTCAACTTCTACACCTATTCTCTTGTTCTATAGAAACTGCTTTGGCTTTCGACTCATGTGAGTAGAACCTTTATCTATTGTTTTCATCATCTCCAAATATCTATAAGTGGGTGTTTGAGTTGGCATGTTCGAGTGATTGGAGTAGCAATTTCTTCTTTAGTAGACGCGTTTTCTTATGCCCCATCAGTACTTTTCAACTTGCCTTTAGTACTTTCAATGTGTTCTTCGTACCTTCAACAGTTCTCTTCAGTACATTTATTTTTCTCTTTTGGTAGTACCCCATTGTGCTATTAGTACCTTCAACTTGTTTCAGTACTGTTATTTGTATGTCAGTACATAACTTTGGAATCCGTAAGTTCTATCTATTGACTGTACAGTACTAAACTTTCTCCATGTCAGTACTAACTCCTCCCATTGTCTGTTACTAAGTATCATCTTCAGTACTAAGTATGTTCTCATCAATATCCTTGTCTTCATCCACCATTTCTCTTGTCCTCCCTTCATTCTGAGCATTCTCTGTTTCCATGTGATCAACTGTATCTTCAGGAATTTCATCAAACAGAGGATCTCTTTGAACTGATGATTACCTTTTGCAAACTTCCTCCCTTGTTTGGATACAGACTCTTTGTGCCACCCTATGTTTCTTTGAGAAGTCTTCCTTGGGAATCTTTGCTTATTGAGACAACTTTTTAGATTCTGCTTTATGGTTTGATGACAGGTTTAACTTGCTTCTTGAGCTTTGTGATCTGAGCCTTCAAGGCTTGTATTTCCTTTGGCTTGTCTGGAAACCTGTTGCACATAAAGAGAGACAAAGATCATAAACACTTTGAAGAGTCATGTCACCCTCATTCCTGAAAGGGATTTATCACTAGATGAATGACCTCCAAGATTCTCACCAAAAGTTTCTAGGATAGAATCAGGATGTAGTGGTAGGTTGAAGGTTCTGGGGATGGTTGTTGTCTGATGCTCAAGCGGTAAATCTACTAGTGAAGTAGGGATGAGTCAGACTGTGCTTAGGAATGGTAATTCACTAAGTGGAGTAGGGGAGGGTGTAGGGATGTGTCTTCAGTTGGTCTTTCTAAAGTAAGAACCTCATCCTGAGTTGGTTGTACCAACATAGTAGCAAACAAAGGGGTGACTTTCCCTGAGAAATGTTTACCCTTCTTTACCCGAAGAATTGTCTTTATTGGTAAAGTATTTTCAAGAAAAAATGATCTAAAGGTACAGACCACTTCTTCTAGTTGGTTTACCTAAAAAGAATAGAAATAAATGTGTTACTTTACAACTGTTTCTTAGATCTTAATGTCTAAGCATACCATCAAAATTAATTTAGATAAAATTATACTTCTGATTAGATGTTAAACTATGACAGCAAGTGCATTGTTTGTAGGAATTTGATCCACAAGAGGTACTTTTGGAACTAAGAACAATGATGATTGTATGAAATAAAAAACCTCCATTTGGGTGAAAACAAAGCTTTATTAATGTTAACATTGTTTATTCCCCCTCATACCCATTGCTGTATAGCATCAATTCATAGCCTGATTAGGTAATGAGTCTATCCCTTCAGGATCATCAAAAAGAAGATCAACTTCTCTTATTGATGGGCCTCGAGATAAGACACAGACTTTGCAGCTACTTTGGCAGTAAGGTGTTCTTAATCATTGTTTGATTGTTTTATAGGACTTAGTAGACGTCCAAAACTGTTCAACAAAATGTAGTGTACAAAAGGACTTACTGTGCAGACGCATTGTTGAATGAAACTTTGCTTGAGAAAATCAATGATCTCGTGAAGTCTCTGAATACTTCATGACTTCTCCTAATATGCGGAACCATGTTTTGATTTTAGACATGATCAAGAACAACATTGTACTGAAAGAGTGATCGTCGTTAGAGAGATATTAGGGCTTGTAAATGCGAATGTATTGTGAGAGAGAATGCGTAAAGGACGCCGCCATTGATTGGCGTTTATTTAGTTTAGGAGACCTAATTTCAAGGAAACCGTTTCAATTTACACTTTGTAACCTTGGCGGTATTTTTCTTTTAAGTCTCTATAATCGGTACAAAAACTTTGCCCCAGCCGTTTACTTCTATTGCACTATCGGGTACTATCTTTGTCCAACATAAGACGCATGAACATACTGTAGGTAAACTGGAGTGCTTCAGTACATCATTACTCTTCTCAATGACTCTCTAAATCCTAATCAAACCTCTGTTTGGAAATGCCCAGCACTATGGTCTAGAGTTTCTTTATACAAACTTATAAATAACAGCATATTGCTCCTTTTTATTCACTTGCAGCTTATGGATTTATCATCCCAATATTAACAACAAGAACTGAAACCTGCTAACATCAAATGCCTTGGTGAGTAAATATCAGCGACCTATTGTAATCGGTGTGATTTTTAAGGGCACTCTGAATGAGTTTCTTTTCTTAAATGAATTATCTAGGAAAGGTGCCTAATAGCAATGTGCTTTGTCTTGGAATGTTTATATCATAAAAAGTAAAAAATTGGATTTCTTTACTCAATGACAAATGGTGTCTTTCATTATCATGTAGATCTTTGTGTTCATGAAGTTGAAAACCATAGACTAACACTTGATTCTGAATCCACAAAACTTGCCAACAGCGCTTGCTTGTAGTATAGCAACACTATTCTGACTTCTGTAGTTTGAAGTAGCCACAATGGTCTACTTTTGAATTTGCACTTAGAAATGAGTCTCTGCCCAAGAAATTGAACAACCTCATGTTGTGGATTTCTTGTCAGATGGGCTCCAACGTAGTCACTATCTGAGTAGGATTCCAGGTCAAATGAAGACACTCTAGGATACCAAAGACCCAGTTTGGGTTTGCCCTTTAGGTACCTAAAAATTCTCTTGACAGCACTTAGATGGGAAGACTTTTGAGTGACCTGAAACATAGAACAAGCATAAACTACAAACATATTGTCAGGTCTTGAAGATGTCAGTATACATTAAAGTGACAATCATGGACCTATAGAGTTGGAACCATCCTCTTCACATGGTTCCTCATCTTGGACTAAAGGCTATGAGTCTCAATTGGTGTACTAGCAGTATTTACATTTGCAAAGTCTAAACTGTCTTTAGGATTTTCTGCAACATACTTATCCTGACTAATAAAGATACCATCTGATTTTTGTTTGACTTGTAATCCAAGAAAGAAAGTGAGCTCTCCTATTAAACTCAACTGAAATCTACTCTTTATTAATGCCTCAAACTTATCACACCAAGATTTCTTTGTAGACTCAAAGATCATATCATCCACATAGACTTGAACTAGTATGATATCATGTTTGTCCTTCTTTAGGAAGAGAGTTTTGTCAATGGTTCCTCTTCTGTATCCATTATTCAATAAGAAAGTAGATAGAGTAGCCTACAGGCTCTGGGAGCATGATGTAGCCCATAGAGAGCTTTTACAACTGTGTATACTTGAGGTATATTTAGGATCTAGAAAAATAGTGGTTGAGACACAGACACCTCTTCATCAATTTTCCATAACAGTTAAGGCACTTTTCACACTTTCCATTGATATGGACTATAAAGCCCATATATGAGGCAAAGGCTAAAAAGATCCTTATGGCTTCAAGTCTATGCCTCTAGGAGCAAAACATTTCATAGGTCATATCCTTCCTCTTGCATATGTGCCCTAGAAAACTACACTTGCTTTATCTTCTGAGGGGGGGGGGGGGGGGGGGGGGGGGGGGGGGGGGGGTCACAACCTCCTCTTTTCATCTTCTTGTTTTCGATAACACACTTTGTAAAGTTAGCATTCTTCCCTTTTAAGGCAACTTTACTTAAGACCAAAATTTTCTGTATCTAAACTGCAACATTGTCTTCTTGCATAGCATCAACCCAGTTTCTCTTAATGAGCTTCTGAAATTTCTTGGGTTCATGTTGAGACAGGAACAAGCTAATAAACAATGATGAAAGTCCTTTATGATTAGTTACTCTTTTGACTTTTGGCACATAGCTAACAAAAAGATGAAGCTCCAGAACTTGTATTTTCTTTGCTTCTTGTTTAAACTGCTGAGTTGGATCTCCATAGTCTAAGTGTTTAGGATGAGTGCGAGTTGAATCCTTGATGTGGGAAATAGGGACTAACATTCACAACAGATTCCAAGTTTGTGAAGTCAGCCACTGCACCCTCATCATCATAAGATGAAGTAGTGAAAATACCATCAGTGGAATTTTGATAAATATCCTCAAGTGGAGGTATTTCTGAGTCATCTTCTTCAGGATTTGTTGGATCAGAAAGAGATAGTCCCTCATAAGGACTGGCAGTACTAACTGGTATGCTAACAGTATTAACTAGGTTAGTACTGCTAGCTTTAGCTGGTCATTGGTTAACAGTACTAAGATGTTAGTATGTAGTTCTAGCAGCTCCTTCTTTTATCACTAAGTGCTCAAACTTCTTCCTGAGAGCTTCAGCTTCCTCATTAGCCTCCTTTTCTTGCCTCTTAAGTCTTTCAAGGTCATCCATAAAGACTTGTTCTTCCTCTCTTGGACCTTCTCTCTTATCATCTGTTGTTAATGCTGGAGTGATTGTTGAAGAATAAGAAGGCCATATTGGCAGTACAAAACAGTCTTGAGCAGATTCATCTTCTTGTCAAGCAATCCCTACACATCAGTAATCTCTTCTGTACCTGCATTTTGGTTAGTTCTTGTGGACTGCATGTAGGTTAGGCTTGATTCTCGGATTAACAGGATGATAGATTCTTAGAATCATTAATATAATCAAGATCAAAAAGCCAGGTGGTACTTTTCCTGCAACATTTGGTTTTGTTCTCTCTAAGATAGGTGTGTTGTGCGTTTTCTTCAACTCTTTTGGTTTCTAAATTGTATACTCTAAAAGCCTTGCTTTGTAGAGAATACCCAACTAAAAATCCTTCATCTGATTTTCCAGCAAACATGCCAAGGTGGTCAATGGTATTTAAGATGGTCACATGGCACCCAAAAGGTCTTATATAACTTATAATTGGTAAAAAAATTCCTATACAAGTGAAAGTCTTAAGGTAGTCATATTATGAGGGCTTGGTCACTTATTACACTGTTTAGAAGCACATAACAAGCAGTACTTAACTGCTTCAGCCAAAAAGTAATAGGTAAAAATGAAATTGTAAAGCATGGTCCTTGCAGCCTCAATAAGGGTCCTGTTCTTTCTTTCAGCAACTCCATTTTGTTGTGGAGTTCTGGCATTACTATATTCCCTCTTGATCCCTTTTAACCCACAGAATTCAATAACATCCCTGTTCTTAAATTCTGTACCATTATCACTTCTAATGGTCTTAACTTTTTGATTCAATTGGTTCTCTATCTGTCTTATAAAGTCCTTAAGGATTGCACTAGTTTCATCCTTAGTTCTTAAGAAAAATACCCAACTAAACCTGCTAAAATCATCAGTGATGACAAGGCAATAGGTCTTATGGTTTAAACTCCTTACAGATGTAGGTCCAAACAAATCCATATGAAGAAGTTGTAAAGAGTGGCTAATAGTGCTTACTGCTTTGGCCTTACAGGAGGCCTTGTGTTGCTTTCCTTTCTGACAAGCAACACAAGTGTGGTCATTTTGAAAAAGCTTGGAAGGTAAACCTCTTACAAGATTTCCCTTCACAAGTTTGTTTAGATTTTTGAAATTAACATGACCCAACCTCCTATGCCATTTGTTAGATTCATCAGTTGTAGCCTTTGCAATTAAACAAGCCAATCCTCCTGAAGGAACAATGTTCTCTAAATTGAAGCTGTACATATTGTTTTGTCTGGGGATTTTAAGTAATACTTGATTTTCATCAGGTAACTTAAATTCAGGAGACAAAACAAGACATTCAGAGTCAGTAAACAGAACCTTGTTCTTTTTGTCACACATTTGTGACACAGAAAAAAGATTGAAATGCTGAAGTTCTTTCACAAAGCACACATCCTCAAAATCTAACTTTCCAGTTTTTATTTTACCTTTACCAGTGATATAACCTTTACTACCTCCAAAAGCAACAGGGCCACCATTAAAGTCTTGAAATTCAGCAAGGTAGGCCTTGTTCTCCTTCATGTTCCTAGAAACATCCACAATCAAACAATTCCTTTATTCTTTAGAGCTCTATGTGGATAATCCTGCACATTAAAAGAAAGAGATTAGTTTTTCTCTTAAGGGAACCCAAGCCTGTTTTGGCTTGATCTGCCCTTAGTGGATCCTTTGAAAGTGTAAACAATTTCCAATACTGGATCTACTAATTGTATTTGGATCACCAATGGTATCTTTGTGTCTCAATTACAAGAACCTGCTGAGGACTTAACAGCAGTTTCCTTCTTCCCCAACAGTACTAACGCATTTACCTTAGCATATTAAACTTTGATTTGAACATTTGGTCCTAAGTACAGTTGCTTTTTTAAAAAGGCCTTGTGGTTGGAGAATGAGTTTTTTGAAAAATATCATAAACCGTACATTGCAACAGACATATAAGTCAACACTAAAGGTTTGACTAACCTGCTCAAGTCACGGTTGTTACACTGTCTGTCTATTAAAGCTTTGCCTAGCAGTACTAAAGTTTTTAGTACTACTAGCTCTAGCAGTACTAACTGGAATTATACCAGTTCTAGTTAGTACTGCTGAAGGAACAAATTGATTTTGTTTATTCACTCTATTCACATTATTCCTACCATTGTTTAAGTCAGCTTTTCTTGCCATCCTCTTCTCATGAAAATCACAATCTCTAATCAAATGATTAAGACTACCACATACAAAACATGCTCTTAAAGCAAACCCATGCTCCAATTATTTCTTATCAACTTTAGGTTTTTAACTATGTGTGTTTTGACTTTTAACATTTTCCCTAGGAGTTTTTACTTGCAGTTTAGCAAAACTAGGTGTTGCTTGTTGTTTTGTTGGTATAGACACACACTCATCTTCACTATCTGATTCATACTCCTCAATGATAGGAGCATCAGACCAGGCCTTAGGTTGACTTTCTACATTAGATTCATTGACACCTGGTTCATTTACTAGTTTAGAAGATTCTGTACTAATGTTAGATTCACAGGTATCACATTCACTTGATTGGGATTCAGATTCACTAGGTTGAGTCTGTTTTGGACCATATGTAAACTGAGAGTAATCTATTTCAATTTCAGGTCCAGTGGGCATATAATTCCCTGTCATGGGTGGGGGTACAGCATGCATTCCTTCTGCAAACCTATCATTCAAAGGTTGGTTTTCTAAATCACTCTCTTTATTCATAAAAACACTCTGCAATACTTCATTTTCATAACTCAAAATACCATCATATCTGTGATCCCCATACCCAAGCCCAAACTTATCATTAGCACTCATTTGGGTATTTAGCAGTTTACCAAGATTCTTAGAAGAATTTTGCCATTTTTCTACTTTAGCCTTTAAATCTTCTTTTTCTTTTTGAGCTTCTGCCAATAATTTCTTATGGTATGTGAGAACATCTGTTTTATCATCTAAATCTATTTTCATAAACTTTATCTTTTGTTCATACCAAAGTTGTCCTTGTTGATGAGCAACTAACTGTGCTTCAACTTTCTTAAGACCTTGAGAATATGCCTTTATTTCAATGCTTGCATCACTAAGTTGTTCTCTTTGAGCATCATACAATTTTTTAAGATTAGCATAAGACTCTTTACACTTATTTGAACATGAAATTACCTCTGTGTCTGAGTCTGAGCTGTTGCAAGCCATCAAAGCATAATCTTCATCTTCTGAATGGTTTGTCCAATCCACACCTTCTCCATCAACTGTCACCAATGCCTTAGAATCCTCCTTTTGTCCAGTTCTGCTCCCATCCTTGTTTCCAGAATTCCATGCATCCCTCCTCCTGTTATCTTGAGTTCCCTTGAATCTACACTCTCTAGCAAAATGACCTGTCTTGTGACAATTGTAGCATTCCACTTTGGTTTTATCAAAGCCAACAGCCTCTTTTGCATCAAATTGTAGCTTTCTACCAGTCTTCTTGTAAAACTTTTTCATTCTCATTGAGATCATGGCCACTTGCCACTTCAAGTCCATTTCTTCAAGGTCATATTCATCAATCTGTTCCAAGTCCTCATGATCCAGTTGAGGGCAGCTAGATTGATTAGCAAGAAGTGAGTATGATGAAGTTTGTTCATACTTTGTGTTTTGACCAGAAAGATTAGGAACACTATAAGCGGTACTAACTTCATTAGTACTGCTGGTGTTCTCAGAGACAAAAGCTATATTTTGTGGGGTTGAGGATGATGATGCAGTAGAGCCTTTTATATCACTCTCAAAGACTCTTAGATTATTGTATAAATCATCAAAACTAAGAGTGTCCACCCCTGGTTTGGTTCTCATTATTAGGGAGACTTGTGACCAGGCAGAAGGTAGAGATCTTAGGAACTTTTGATTAGCATCCTCTGTAGATACACCTGCTCCATGAATCTCTAACTGACTTAGAAGACTTTGGAACCTATCATAACCTTTGTGAAGCCCTTCTGTGTTAGATACAGAGAATCCTTCAAACTGTTGCTTCAAGATATACTTTTGCATCTTCTTGGATTCGTCATTTCCACCAAATCTTGATTTAATGGCATCCCACATTTCTTTTGCATCTGTCATCTTATGGAACTTTGCAAGGTGATCTTCTGGTAGGGCCATAAGCAAGGTGGTTCTTGCTTTTCTCTCTCTTTCTCTGGCTACAATCTCTTCAGCAGTTCTAGGAGGCAAAACCTTAATTTGTCCTGATGTATCTGTAGTGATTGATACAGGACCATTCCCATTTTGGATAACCTCCCAGATTGGATAGTCTGTATGAGCCAAATAGTGCTCCATCTTCATAGCCCAGATATCATATTCTCCCTTTTTGAGAATAGGCAGCTTGATGGTTGATACTGTATGAGGAGTTGGTTGGGATGGTGTTTGTGATGATGGTGGAGGTGGTGGTGGTGGTGGAATTTCTTCTTGTGATGTTGATGGCATCATGTTTAGTTTAGGAATATGAGAGTTTGATTTGATTGTTTTTCTTATTCAGAGTTTCTCACAGGCTCTGATACCACTTGTGAGTCCCTAAATGAATAGATCTTTGCAGCCTATAACGGATGATAGCCAAGATGTATAAATACAACTGACTATATAGAAACACTGATTATGAATACAATATGTTGATGCGGAATCTCAACACAAGTACTAAGAAAAACAATGTATAACTAAATAACAACTTCTATTAATCTGCTTTGAACACTTTACAGATTACTAACTATTTTGATATGATATTGCTATGAGATATCTTGAGGACGTATATCTAACTATGCCCAAGGGGATCCTTTTATAAACTAAGGATAAACCCTAACAGAACAGGCTTACAAAACGCATACTTATCTTTTCCTAAGATATCTCATGTTCATCTCATAAACGGTACTAACTATTTTCTAACTAACGGTACTAACTAATCGATCAGTACTTACATTTTGTACTGTCGGTACTAACTATAACTAACAGTACTAACTATTTGTACTGTCGGTACTAACTTACTAAAACATAAATCCTAACAATCCTCCCTTAAACATGAATGTTGAACTTGTTTGACTTCATGTTTCTTTATTCGGAAAACATAAATCTAACCCCAAAATTATTATGCAGAGATTAAAGTACAGCTTTGGTTCCGCATTATTAACAAACATGTTGCTCAACGTTCTCCTTTCTAAAGTTCAATCTGGTGTTTCAGTCAAGATATTGTATCTTAATGTGTTTAACATACGTACCATGAGTAGATTTAGGTAGCTCTGGATTAGATCGGTTTCTTCATGAATTAAACATATTATTTATTCATTATCATAACTATTTTATCGAAGTTAGGGTAACTTAGGAGATTCCATCACGTGGTATACACTGGAGCAGTGTCCGGTTTGGTGATGTTTGGCCTGAAGTTTGGTTATAAAGAGTCAGTTGCGCTAACTACCCCTTCTGTGTCTCATTGATGTCTTATGATGTAAGTACAAAGAGGCGATGGTATTCCTGTGTAAGGAGTATAGAGGTTCAAGCATTTTAGGGCGTGTTAAAAGGGTAGCTACTGTTATGGCGCTTGCAGTGTTTTTTGAACCCACAGATTCAACGCCTGTAGTGTATACTTGTTTGGTACTAATTTTTTTCTCAAAGGAAGTTTGCACAATTAGTGAATAATAGTGACTGAGTATAGTTTGTCCTTTTTTTATATAATATTCTAATTTTTATTTAGTAATAATTTGTAGTAGATTACTCCTCAGCTACTCACTAGAATAGTAGTAAGATAGTAGTGGTAACTATATTAAATTATATTTTGACCTAACTGTGATGCCCATATATTTTAACTCGCCATTCAAGGACGGATATATTAAGATTTCTCACAACTTTTCCTGGTTATTTAAATCCGCTCTGTACTTATTCGTTTGGGATTCATACAAATCAAGATGTATAAACTCTAACCTTCTGTTTCCTCGCATATTATCGACAAACACTAATTTTTTTTAGTTGATTTTCAAAGTTCATTAATGTGGTCAATAAGAATACTTCTCTAATTGTAGCCCTCAAGACCTCGCAGAATCACAAGACTGCCTCGCTTAATGGACCAGATTAAATCGATATACCAGCTTGGACAAAATACTTTGATTCATATAGATATTTCTGGCAAGTCACCTACGCTCTGCTCAATGCTTGTTTTGGGTATATGGGACACATTTACGTAGATTGGATTTTTCCGATTCGTTAGGTTGTTGAAGATACTTAGGAATTGAGCGATAGAAGCTCCTGTTATCTAGTAATTTAGGCATAATCTGAGAAAGGATAATGTAGAGGTACGCTCTTTGATGATCTACTTGTGTGTTGTAGATGTTTAGAACATCCTAAGTTGTTTCTTTTCAGAATTTTATTGTGTGTGTAATTTTGTAGTCTAATAAACGTAGATTTTCTAGATTTAGATTAGTTGTCTTAGACTTGATTTTGATGCAGTTATAGTAGGTTTTAGCTTATTGATTAGCATGAGGGTGCGAGGTCTCTAGAACGTGTGCTCAAAAATGTTTTCTAGAAATAACAAACTAAAACTCTCGGATTGTGGATGGAATAAAGTCAATAAGATAATTACATGTTTAACTCCATGATTCTCAAAATAGCACTTGAATCTGTTTTATGAGAAATTTGAATTGGGCGGGATGTTAAGGGTTGTTGGAGTGCGTCTACTGATCGGTCCATGATGTCGTTTTTAGAATTTCGGAGCATTTTATACTTCTTTGTATGACTTTGATACGCATACATGTTAATATATAGACTACCGGATTCTGCCTTTAAGTCGGTGATGGACGGCTTCACTTTACCTATTTTTCTATATATCCTTTATCTTCTCTTTACATTTATCCTTTTATTTATTACTTCCTGCTAACGCCCACTCTCCAATGTCGTTACCAAGACGTTCATTTACTCAATCACCTTGGTGTGCATTGTTCGCTATACTGTGGGTTGTTATGTCTCCTTAGTACGCAGAATTTATTCCCTTGTTCATGTTTCTTCCCTAAATCTACATAGTGCAATCTGTTATTCTTTATTAACTATGCGAAGAGGTTATCTCTTGGTAAGCTCATTATGGTTTTGGTTTGGATTATTTCGAAGGAGCTCAATACCATTAACCTTAAATCACTTGATGAGATTTCAGAGATGAGTGGATAAATTATTAGTTAGGTTTGTTGGGGTGTATTGTGGATTGATGATGTGTTCAATTAGCGTTGTAGGTTAAGTTATTTGTTTTTATCATGAGGTTTTATATTTTATATTTTTACCTCTCAGACTTGTTACCCTATAACCTATACGCCTAAACAGGCACGTGTTGTGAGTGTATCCTTGATTCCCAATTGTAGTGTTAGATGTGTTATCTAGAGAACATACTGTCTCTATACATAAACAATACACAATCCCCTACCATCTTTCACATCATAAAACATTTAAAAGTACAAGTGTCCAGAAAAATTGTCCGTATAGATAACTCACAAGTGAATGTCCACAATTAATAAGCATGCAATACCCACAATGTGAGATGAACATATGTAATGTAGTGTGAGGTCCGCCGACCCATCTGAGAGCCAGCTAGTGTCTTCTAGTATATCATTACGTGATTCTATCCAAAATAGTTGTTTGATTCTATCGTGAGTAAAATGTTAAGAATCTATGATAAGCCTGTGTAAAAACATGATGAAAACACGAATACTCGTAAACAATCGCCAGCCTCAAGAAGCAGGGTGGAAATCTTAGCAGAGAGCGACGTAGGTGGGTAGTGCCGCCCTTCTGCTGTGCTAATCTCCAGAGCCCGAATACACCCCACCTAACTAGGCCACTTACTGTGGTGTGTGGAGTGAACTAGTGGTAGATATGACGCAAACATGTGTGTGCCCTACATAGTAATACCTACGCTCTAGCCACACGTTTGATATACAAAAGATAAATAACGTGGTGAGCCTAATGTTACAAAAAGTGTTAACCTCTTTTTCAATAACAACATAGGTATTGTCTATAAGTGCAATGATTATTTTACTTCGTTGGTGATATATCATTCTTAAGCTTAGGTGGGACTTCTCCCTAAACTCTAGGTTTGTATTCGAGTTAATCTTGTCACAGTTAACCTAAACCCGCATAAAGCATTCATAGTTGATGAATAATCTATTAGAGACAAGTCTATCGGTATTTTAGTTATCTATGTTAGTTCTAATTAAACCTAGTTAATTCTACTTTAACCTAAACTAACGCAAAAGGGGGGTTTTAAGCCTGAGATACTGGCACAAGTTTAGGTTTAACTAATCTAAATGATGACAATTAACATACACAAGTTGATAAACAAATGATTAAAGAAGTGGTCAAGCCTAATGTAAGGAAAACATATTAACCATGTTTAATCTAATATGTAGTTCTATCCCGGACTCTAGTTAACGCTCTATTTGTATTCCTAGATCAATTTGAATGATAGGTTAAACACATACTTAAGCACATAAACGAGTATGAAGTGATAAACATAATCAACACGCAACGAATAAGTAAACAATCAATATAAACAAACCAAACATTAAATTATCATAAACATGGCTAATACCTAAAGGTATTAGCCGATAGTCATTGTAACAATACACAAATTCATAGATGAACGATTAAAGTACATAAACGTAACCCTAACCGAACGCGTATATAGAGTGTAGAGATTACAAGGGATTGGAGCACTTTGCAGGACCTTCTTGCTTCTTTAAATCTTTTGAGAATCGAACTTTGTGGTTAAAAGCATAATGAAAACCGAGTTTAAAGTTTTCTATTTATAAGCTCTAGAAAAAGGTCGATACGCCGTATTGAAAGGGTTCAATACGGCATATTAGGGTAACTTGGTGTGGGTTCCACGATTATTATATTCTAGAATATTCATAAACCATCACTGAATACGGTGTATGTGACTTCTGGATACGCCGTATAGCTCTCTTCTCGTGATGGATATATAACACCCCGCGTTTTCAGGTCATTTTACGACGTCATTTATTTCACTATTTATTTTAAACTTTTACGCGCTTACTTTTAATTTCAACCGTTTAATTAAATCGCATAAACAAAAAATCAACAATCAACGTAAACCGGCATCAAACAAATATAAGTTTATGTCAAATAAGTGTTATATAATTATTACGAAGATAATTTATAACTTTTCATATTTTCCTAGATATTTTCTTAGATATTTTTCTAGATATTTTCTTTGATATTTTTCTAAATATCTTCTAGATATTTATGTTATAAAAAGAAAACCAACTAGCTCTAACCATGGTTAAGTTAGCTAGATATTTAGCCTATATAAAGCCTCCTATTTCCATGTAAACCTTCACTTCTCATTTTACTTAACAAAAACTCACCAATACTCTCTCCCTCCCCCTCCAAACCCACGCTTGTCTCAAGTAGGGACTTTAGATTTTCTTTGAAAATGTTATTCAAACAAATGTTTGAGATTTTTTTCTTAAGCATTGTTATTCAATTACTAACAACACACCAACACCTCAGGAAAAAAAATGAAATCACTTAAATCACTCAACTAATTTATGTGGTAACATGATGTGTGTTTTACAAGTTTTAAATTTATAATAACTAGATTTACCAAACGATCGACTAAAATACAACATTCGGGCAAGTATACCTTATTCGAGTGTAATATAGTATTAGGTAAGTCCAGGTCGTTCCACGGGATTTGTAGCAATTCACAGATTGTTTATCAAGTAACAAGGCTAATGATTGTCACAGATCAATTAGCCAAAACGTATGTATAAAGTAAGCAAGAAACAAAGCATGATCTATATAACATAATAGATAGAGATAGAGCAAGACTTTATATAAACAAAGCATACAAGTCATATATGACGGTAATCATAATACCAAGCTATTACCAATGATAACATAGAATCCTTTCGGCCTATATACTACATCATCACGAGTGCATTAGGAATACTTTATATCAAATATGCATACATATGAATTCCTCCCAACCCGGTCGGTCAACATAAGGAATGGTCTTAAACATAATTCTACTTGGGTTGCTAAACTAAACAAAATAATAAATATTACATTTATTCAACTATTTTAAACCACCATTATATTCGTTTTAATATATAAATATATATATATGAAATCCTTTAAATGTTATTATCCGAACGCTCCCTTCGTGTTTTCTGTTATACCAAAAGCCCTTATGGCTATTAACAACAATCAAACACACCCTTGTGGTGGTTGAGAACAACCCAACGCACCCTTTTGGGTGTCACGCAGCCAACCAAACACCCTTGTGGTGTTACTATGAAACCCAACGCACCCGGTTGGTTTGAGACCCAAACCAAACACACCTTTTTTGTTGTTAAACCCAAACAAAACGCACCCTTGGTGGTTATTTAAGTGGCTGTGGTGGTGTGGTTCGGTGGTGGGGATGAGGGAGGTGCGTGGCGTGGTGGAGATGGAGTGGTGATGGTGGTGTTGATCGTGGTGGCATGGAGGTGAGGTGGTGCGGCTGTGATGATGGTGGCAGCCATGGTGGTGTTGAAGAAGAGGCGCATGGCGGCGCGTGGTCCAGTAGATCGGATAGATCGGGTGGCGGGGAGAGTTTCGGAACTTGGCCGGAAAACTTGCCGGAAAAGTTTTTCGGTAGCCGGAGGTGATGGCGGCGGCGGGGGGAGCTCGCCGGAAAAAAAGAGAGCATGTGTGTGTTTATATTTTATGAAATGAAATAATTATAATAACTTATATATATATATATATATATATATATATATATATATATATATATATATATATATATATATATATATATATATATATATATATATATATATATATATATATTAAAAGTTATAAAGTAAAGTGGCAAGTCCAATATAGATGAGGGTTAATTTTATAAATATTTCCACAGGGACCAAAAGTGTAACTTTTGCAAGATAATGGTTCGGGACTCGTTTGGACTAGTTAATGAATGATTCATAACACGAAACTTGCGCCATTGCGTTCCAAATAATTTTTCCTATAAAAATGAGTATTCATTTGATAGTATTTCATAAATATTTTTATAACATTTATAAAAATATTTGTTATTTATTTGGAAACCCGGTTATGCCTTGTCCGAAAAAAATAAATTTTAACTCGAATATTCGCGTTATCAACAAACGCTTTTGAATAAAATGTTAAATGATTTTATTTAATATTTTTATTAAATAAATAGTGATAATTAAAAATAAATTTAATTATTTTTGTGTCGGTACGCGTTGTGTGCGCTGTTCAAAATTTTGCGAGGGTATTTCGGTCATTTTCTGCTTGTTTTCGGGTCTCGGGCAAAACTAAAAAGTTGTCCGGAATGTCGTTTTACATCAAATTGCTTTAGAGTCCGAGTCGTGAAAACGTGATTTAGTGGGTCGTTTTTGATAAGTCAGCTTAGGAATAACATATATCTTTTTCGTTTTCAAGTCAAATAAGTTAAAAATAACTTTCACACGAGAGATGTAATAATAAATATGATTTATTATTTAAAATATGTTCCGAAAATTTTACGGTTCCGATGGTAATGTTTTTATGAGGCAATAAAAGGTCAAAAGTCAAAAAGTCAAGTCGGACCCGAAAAGTCAAAGGGTAGCATAGTCATTTAAGATTCCGAAAATTGCCGGTTGTTACAGTACCTACCCCTTAAAGGAATCTCGTCCCGAGATTTAATTTGTGTTAACCGATTGTGTGACCAAGAAAAGATTTAAGATTTAATAAACCAGTTCTAAACAAGACGCTGATAACTTTATTCAGCAAGATTCGATGTTTCGACAATTCTCAATATACCAAAAAATTTGGCTAGGTTTGACCAGGATATTTCATCCATCAAAATGGGTATCTTAAAATCCTTACAGGTCTTATGACTGATATAAACGCGTTATAAAGAGGTCTCTAATAGTGAAAGCGTCGAAGGGAAAAGTGTAGTCGCGTGAGTATGTCTGTGTAAAGTTTCAAATGTTCAAGGACGAAGTCTCGTTTCTGATATCTGTAATGTTCGATGATTAATATCGGACGAGGCTAATGGATGTAAGTATCCAACTTACTTGGCAGTACCAGGATGTATCGCGACCTAAGTCTTCGTACTAGTGGCCCGAAATGAATAGTTCGACTATCTCTTTCGTCGATTGGTGTTTATCTGGTTTAAGGGGGTTGCATTACCTACTGGATAAAGTTGTACAAGCTGTGACCCCTACAGGACCCAACAACAGCAACCATAACGATAATAACTATAACAAATAGTGATGGGATGCAGAGAGTGAAGACATTTCGAGAAAACATTCATTTTATATGTATACATTACATATAATTAGGGTTTTAATGTAAACGTTAACGTTTAATGCTTATTTTGAAATAACGTTTTGAAAAGTACGTTAAATAGATAATGTATTTGGTAAAAATGATATTAAGATATAGACTTGACATATTAGGATGTTTATATGATATAAACATAGATAGAGATGGCATTGGTAGAGGTTGCGTGAGCTCGTTTACTTTAGAGATGCAAGTTACGTTGCATAATGAGATAAAGCAAAAAATTTCCCTGTAAAAAGATAGTATATAAAGTGCATCTAATTTAATAGATGGATATTACAGTGCATCTAATTTAATAGATGGATAATTACATTGATGAAAATTACGGGTTGTTATACCAATTTATGTAAATAATCAATTGATAAACTTATGGTTTGGTGATTTACAATTTATTTATATAAATGAAGAGGCGTCCCAATCCTTTCAAATAAAGAGATTATAAATCATCATACTTAATAATTTCTGATGCAATACGCGTACTCACATAACATTCAAGGTGGTGAATGACATATCGATGCAGGTTCTCTAATGAGTATGTGACGAGTGTTTAAAACTCATCTTCGGAGACGGGGAGCAAAACTATCAAGGAATATCGACATAAAGTTTAAGATAGTAAATGAGTACTCGGTAAGAGTAAATAAGGTAAAAGTCTTTATGAATGAGTCAACATAGCAGTTATCATATAAATTCTCCTATTACAAGTCCCGCCCATACAAGACTTGTAATACTTATATTCATACATAATCTCATGTAAACAGAACTGTGACGGGTTTTGTTAACATGGCAATTATCATATCAATCCTCATATTACAAGTCCTGCCCATACAAGACTTGTAATACTTAGATTCATACATAATTCTATGTAAACAAAATTATGATGGCTTTCGTGTAATACGATACTGTATAAAGTTATAAAGAAAAAAAATATTCTTAGAGACCATTGTTTAACTTACAATGTCTGATATATAAATGAGACCATTGTGCAACCCACAATGTCTTAAGAAATGTTCTAGTATTTATATAATTAACTCTTATATAAATAAACGTACGATATACGCAAAAGGAATGCAAGCATATATATTATATATATGTATGTCATGTAAGCACTTAAGGTAACAAGTAACCTAAGCAAATAAGCAAGTAGTGTGTATGCACTTTGAAAATGTTTGTTGTGATGCAATGTTTGTGAAAATGGTTATAGTATAGGGTTAAATATGCAACCTAGTTCTCTATAACCAGTGCTCTGATACCAATCTGTAACACCCCTAAAAATGTGTCGCAACGGAAATGTGTCCAGAAGTGTTACTTCATAATACAACAGCACAAGATACAAGAGAACGACCTCTACATGTGTCGTTTGAAAAGTAATCTCGTTGATTTCCTTGAAATTGATATAACATTTATCCCATAATTGCATCACAATGAAAAGCTTGAAAACAACCCAACGAGATTTGATCATTTGTATGTAAGTAGAAATCTATAAATGAAATCTTGTCAATTTTAGACTCCAGTGCACATCAAGTAATCTAAGCATCTAATTCACCTGAAAAAAACATGCTTAAAAAGTGTCAACATAAAGTTGGTGAGTTCATAGGTTTTTGTAAGTACAAATGTTGAACCAAAGTTCTATAAAGTGTGTATGACTGTTTCAATCCTTAAATGTTCTTATGATTTTTAGAAATCAAAGAGTTGTAAAGTATGCATGACCATCTCAATTCCCAAATAGTCACAAAAATGTACGTATGAAAATTGGAATGCAATTGTCCAAAGTATGTATTGCCACTTTATTCAAGGCAACGTAAATATTCAAGTGTGTATAAAACAATGATTACAATTACTCTAAGTTCATGAAACAGATGCACTATGTACCCATCGTAGGTGTCCCCTCCAAGAACACCTGGGCATTTACTTGTAGTTATCTGTTTAATCCGCTTAAGCTAATCCGTAATCATTTCGAAAGTAAAGTATGTATTTGTGACCAAAAATAAAATCAAATAATGTATCCTATAGCGAGCTATGTAAATGAGTATGTAAACCAATTTGTAAATGATCATGTAACAAGCATAAGTCAATCATGTGAATGAATTTGCAAACAAGCATGTTCTCACCCCAAAACTATATGTAAAACCAGTCAAACATGGGGCTATAAACTCACCTCGATGATGTAGAACGATTGGTAGGAATGCACATATTAAGCACAACATAAACGGAAACCAGAACGGCTCGACCAGGAAGTTGCGGTTTATCTTAACGGCTATAACCCACTAGCCTAGGATAATATATTTGGCTTTTCGATGGATGATTACATCAACGAGACACGTTGATAAAGATTTAGATTTAAAGTTGTAATAGTTTGGTGGTTGGTTAAATAAAATGGATCGAAAAGTAACGCAAAGTATGTAATATATTCCGTATATATTACATATGAAAAAAAATAAACAAGTATATAATTCATATCGTGAATTATATAACAAGGACAAACAACCAAAAGAATGATACGAAGTGTATATAATACGCGACATGTATTATATATGAAATAAAATAAAAGTATATAATACCTTGCAAGTATTATATAAAAAACGTGAGAAAATAATAAAAACAACATAAATCGACACGTGTTTGGAAATCACCATATAAGTTAATAAAGAGTCCCTGTTATAAAAGTAACTCACGTTTTATAGTTGAGAATTATGTAAACGATGTTTTCAAAGCTTTTACAAAAGTTATGACTTTATCTTCTAGTCGAGAATTATAAAATAATATTTTATAATTTAGTATTTTGTTTTCTTGACGGGTTGTAGCTAAAATAGTTGTCTCATTGTAAAAGTATAATTCTCGTTTGTTTATCTGGTTATTGTATAATTACAAATTAAACAATCTTAAGACTATATAACTTCGTCTATTATCGGTTTTTCTAAGATAATAGAAATTATAATGAAATTTATTAAGTAGAGTGGTTTATAGATTTTTCGGAATGATCTATTCATTTATAAGACGTTTCCATATTTATAAAATTTAATGTTTTTCCTCTTAATAAATCAATCAATATTGCAAACACTCGCGTGTTTTAAATATATATATATATATATATATATGTGTGTGTGTAAGGTTTCCGGCTCACCCAAACACACCCTTTACGGTTTCCTGCTCACCCAAACACACCCTTTACGGTTTTATGCTCACCCAAACACACCCTTATTGTATTTCTCTTAACCCAAACACACCCCTTGGTGCAATCTGCTAAACCAAACGCACCCTTATGGTGTTAACCATATAAACAAACACACCCTTTATGGTGTGGTGACTGCCAAACGCACCCTTGTGGTGTTAACCATATAAACAAACACACCCTTTATGGTTTGGTGACTGCCAAACGCACCCTTGTGGTGTTAACCATATAAACAAACACACCCTTTGTGGTGTGGTGACTGCCAAACGCACCTTTGTGGTGTTAACCATATAAACAAACACACCCTTGTAGTGGTGGTGACTGCCAAACGCACCCTTGTGATGGTGGTGACTACCAAACGCACCCTTGTGGTGATTCCAGAAAACCCAACGCACCTTATGGCTGATGAAAATCAAACGCACCCTTTTTGGTGCTTAATAAAACCACACGCACCCTTTTGATGCCGCCATAAACCCAACGCACCCTATGGTGGTGACGATGGAAATTGTGATATTGAGATGGGAAGCGTGGGCGTGATGAGGGTGGCGGCTGTGGTGATGTGGTGGTGAATGTTGTGTTCAGTTAAGAGTACGGCCGAGTGTGATGGGACGAAGGTTGTTTAGGTGGACGTCGGTGGTGGATTTTGTTGTTGGATCGAAGGTGGGTTGGTGATGGAGGGGCGGCTGGTGATCGGCGACAGGCGGCCGGAAAGTGGTCGGATGGCCGGAGGCGGCGTCGAAGATGGAGGAGGGAGGAAGATGGGGCTAGGTTTTATAAATAAATGAGATGAAACCTTAGTAGCTATGTATTTATACCCTAAAGTTTAAAATAAATGTGGCAAGTCTCAAATAGTATAGGGTTGATGTTGTAAATATTACCACATGGACCTAAAGTGTAATTTTTGTTAAATAATGATTCGGGACTCGTTTAATAATCCTAGTACGGATGATTCAAAACACGAAACTTCGCCATTGCGTTCCAAATGATTTTCCCACAAAATGAGTATTTACATGACTAGTTTTCATAAATGTTTTATAACATTTATATAAAATGTTTATTATTTATTTGTATAGTCATCGGGTATCACCCGTAAGCTTTATCTGTAAAATACAACTTTAACTTGAATATATGCGTTTTTAGCAACCGTTTCTGAATTAAATGATAAATAATTTATTAAATATTTTTATTTAATAACGGTGATAATTAAATGTAATTTAATTATTTTATGTCTTACCGTTTGTTCTCGTTTCTAAAATTTTTTGCGAGGTATTTAGGTCATTTTTTGCTTGTTAACGTGTCACGGCAAAACTAAAAAGTTGTTCGGACTGTAGTTTTAACATCACAAAATTCTTTAGAGTCCGGGTTGTGAAAACGTGATTTAGCGGGTCGTTTTTGATAAGTCAACTTAGGAATAACATATATCTTCTCGTTTTCAAGTCAAATAAGTTAAAAATAAATTTGCACATGAGAGATATATAATAATAAATATCATTTATTATTTAAACATATTCCGAAAAATTACCGGTTTAAACCGCCGAGTTTAGATAAAAAAAATACGTTTTTTGTATATAGTCCAAAAAAAGATCTAAAGTCAAAAAGTCAAGTCGGACCCAAAAGTCAAAGGATAAAATAGTCATTTAAAATTCCGAAAAAGCCGTTGTTACAAGAACATACCCCTTAAAGGAATCCCCCTTCCCAGGATGCGATACTAGTTTAACCTATAGTATGACTAAGAAAAGATTTCACGATTTACTAATACCAGTTTTTTAAGCATAGTGTTCTCTAACTTTAGTCAGCAAACTTAGATGTTTTCGACACTCCTCAAATATACATAATTTTGGCTAGGTTTGAGACCAGGATATTAAATCCATCAAAATAGGTACTCAAAAAAAATATCATACATGTCTTATGACTGAAATACACGCCGATAATAAGAACAGTCCTTTAATAATGAAAGCATCGAAGGAGAAAGTGTAGTCGCGTGAGTATGTCTGTGTAAAGTTTTAACTGTTTATGGGCAGTGTCTAGTTTCTGCTATCTGTAATGTTCGATGATTGATATCGGACGAGGCTAATGGATGTAAGTATTCAACTTACTTAGGTAGTACTAGGATGTATCGCGACCTAAATCTTCGTACCAGTGGCCCGAAATGAATAGTTCGACTAGATGTTTCGTCGATAGGTGTTTATTATATTCTTGGGTTTTTTTAAGGGGGGTTGCATTACAATTGGATAAAGTTGTACAGCTGGAGAACCAGCTCTAGGGCCCAACAACAGCAACCATAACGTCAATAACTATAACAAATAGTGATGGGGTGCAGAGAGTGAGGACATTTCGAGAAACAATATCCCTAGAATAAAGTTCAACAAATAAGAGAAGCTCGCAGGGAAGACTAATGCCGATAGACGGAGGGAATATGTTACTCATTTCGTTTAGTTCGAAGATGAATCAACTCCATTAGTTCAAGTGTGCACAAGTCGGTTAGATCCACAAACAGTTCATGATCGCAAGGAATTGTAACGGCGAAAGTAATAACTTAAGAAAGAGATCTGGTAGTTCAAGTGAGGCCTTAAGATTCTGCTGAGTAGTAAGGCATGATTGTGTTTCTAGACATTTTTAACAGATCCCGGTGATTATCGGGTTCGAGTTCATACTCGTGGCACATTGGATACCATTAACCCACTCATTTATAATTCATTATTTGCATAAAGAAGCGTCCCAATTTCTGTAAAAAATGAATTGATAAACTTATGGTTTGGTGATTTACAATTTATTTATTTAAATGAAGAGGCGTCCCAATCCTTTCAAATAAAGAGAATATAAATCATCCTACTTAATAATTTCTGATTCAATACGCGTACTCACATAACCTTTAAGGTGGTGAATCACATATCAATGCAGGTGCTCTGATGAGTATGGGACGAGTATTTAAAACTCATCTTTGGAGACGGGGAGTAAAACTATTAGGGAAATCACATAGTGTTCAAGATAGTTAATGAGTACTCTCTCTCGGAATAGAGTACAAAAGAATGAAGTCCATTAATGAACGATACCAACCAAGCAATTATCATATCAAATCCTCCTATATACAATCCAACGCCCATAAAAGACTATGTAATAACTAAGATACATACATAATCCAAAGTAAACAAACGGTGACAATTTTTTGTATAACATATCAATTATCATATCAATCCTCGTATTACAAGTCCCGCCCATACAAGACTTGTAATACTTAGATTCATACATAATTACATGTAAACAAAATTATGACAGCTTTCGTGTAATACGATATTGTATAAAGTTATGAGAAAAAAAATATTCTTAGAGACCATTGTTTAACTTACAATGTCTGAGAACGAAGTGAGACCATTATGCAACTCACAATGTCTAAGAAGTAAAATGAGATCATTGTGTAACTCATAATATCTGAGGTATAAATGAGACCATTGTGCAACTCACAATGTCCTAAGAAATGTTCTAGTATTTATATAATTAATTCTTATATAAATAAACGTATGATATACGCAAAAGGGATGCAAGCATATATATTATATATATGTATGTCACGTAAGCACTTAATTTGAAACGAAGTAATGTAGCAAGTAAGACAGTAGAGTGTATGCAGCTTTGAAAATGTTTGATGTGAGCAATGTATTGAGAAAGAACGGTTTATGATCTAGTAACATATGCCAACCTAGTTCTCTATAACCAGTGCTCTGATACCAATCTGTAACACCCCCAAAAAATGTGTCGCAACGAAAATATATCCGAGGGCGTTACTTCATAATACAACAGCACAAGATACACGAGAACGACCTCTAAATGTGTCGTTTGAAAAGTAATCTCGTTGATTTCCTTGAAATTGATATAACATTTGTCTCATAATTGCATCACAATGAAAAACTTGTAAACAACACAACGAGATTTGATCATTTGTATGTAAGTAGAAATCTATAAATGAAATCTTGTCAATTTTAGACTCCAGTGCACATCAAGTAAGCCAAGCATCTAATTCCACCTAAGAAAAACAAGCTTAAAAGTGTCACATAAAAGTGGGTGAGTTTTTCATAGATTTTTGTAAGTATAACCGTTGAAAACAAAATATTATAAATTAATGCATTGACCATTTCAATCCATATAAATAGTTTGCCAAAAATTTGTACACGTATAAAGTTTTTACCGCAATTAATCAAATTATGCATGATTCTAAGACCATCACGGAATATTCAAGTATGTATACCCAATAGTGATTACGATTAACTCTAAAGTTTCATGAAACCATGCAACTATGTACCATGCGTAGGGTCCCCTCCAAGAACACTCGGCAGTAATGAAAACCAAATTACCCATCGACACAGGTGGTCCCCTCCAAGAACACCCGGCAGTAAAGATATGTACCAACACCTTGGCCAGGGGACCCCTCCAAGAACACTTGGGCAGTAATGAATATGTACCCCACGCAGGTGTCCCCTCCAAGAACAGTAACGCTGGGCCAAATACTGGTAGTTATCCTTCAATCAGCTTCAGCTAATCCTAATCATTTCAAAAGTAAAAAAGGTATGTATTTGTGACTAAAAAGAAGTCAAATTAATGAACCCATAGCGAGCTATGTAAGTGAGTATGTAAACCAATTTGTAAACGATCATGTAACAAGCATAAGTCAATCATGTGAATGAATTTGCAAACAATCATGCTGTCACCCCAAAAATATATGTAAAACCAGTAAAACACGGGGCTATAAACTCACATTGATGTTGCAGAACGATTAGCAGAAGTGCACATATTAAGCACAACACAAACGGAACCCTGAATGGCTCGACCACGAAGTTGCAGTTTATCTTAACGGCTATGATCCACTAGCTAGGCAAATTGTAATTTGGGTCTCTGATGGATGCTTACGTACAACGTGACACGTTGATAAAAGATTTAGATCTCATGTTGTAATAGTTTGGTGGTTGGTTAAATAAAATAAATCAAAAAGTAAACACAAAGTATGTAATATATTCCGTATATATTACATATGAAAAATTAAACAAGTATATACTTCATATCGTGAATTATATAACAAGGACAAACAACCAAAAGAATAATACGAAGTGTATATAATACGCAACATGTATTATATATGAAAATAAAATAAAAGTATATAATACCTTGCAAGTATTATATAAGAAACGTGAGAAACTAATTAAAACCACATAATTTGACACATGTTCGGAAATCACCGTATAATTTAATAAAGAGTCCTTGTATAAAAGTAAACGCACGTTTTAAAGTTTAGAATTATGTAAACGATGCTTCAAAGCTTTTACAAAAGTTATGACTTTATCTTCTAGTCAGAATTATAAAAATAATATTTTATAATTTAGTATTTCGTTTTCTCACAGGGTTTTAGCTAAAATATTGTCTCATTTGTAAAAGTATAATTCTCGTTGGTTTATCTGGTTATTGTATAATTATAAATTAAATAATCTTAAAACTATATAACTTAATCATTTTTAATCAATTCGTGTTGCAAATACGCGTGTTTCAATATGTATCAAAACTAAACAAAATAATAAATAGAATATTTATTTAACCATTAAACCACCATTGGATCCGATTTTATATTTAAAAAATCTTACGATATATTTATTAGTCGATTTATATAAATCAAACACACCCTAAAGGTTGTTTCTGCTCCCACCCAAAGCACATTAACCCCTTACGGTTTTTCCCTTCACATGCCAAACACACCCGTAACGTTACCCTGCACACTCCCAAACACAAACCTTTACGGTTTTTTGCTCACCCAAACACACCCTTATTGTGTTTCTCTTAACCCAAACACACCCCTTGGTGCAATCTGCTAAACCAAACGCACCCTTATGGTGTTAACCTTATAAACAAACACACCCTTTGTGGTGTGGTGACTGCCAAACGCACCCTTGTGGTGTTAACCATATAAACAAACACACCCTTTGTGGTGTGGTGACTGCCTAACGCACCCTTGTGGTGTTAACCATATAAACAAACACACCCTTTGTGGTGTGGTGACTGCCAAATGCACCCTTGTGTGTTTTACCATTATAAACAAAACAACCCTATTGTGGTTATGGTGACTGTCACCCCCCCCCCCTAACGCACACCTTGGTGGGGGGTGTTAACCATATAAACAAACACACCCTTGTGGTGGTGGTGACTGCAAAACGCACCCTTATGGTGGTGGTGACAGCCAAACGCACCCTTGTGGTGGTGGTGACCGCCAAACGCACCCTTGTGGTGATTCCATAAACCCAACGCACCCTATGGCTGATGAAAATCAAACGCACCCTTTTTGGTGCTTAATAAAACCACACGCACCCTTTTGGTGCTGCCATAAACCCAACGCACCCTATGGTGGTGACGATGGAAAGATGGTGTAGTGGAGATGGTGGTGCGTGGCGTGTTGAGGGTGGCGGCGGTGGTGATGTGGTGGTGATGGTGGTGTTCGGTGGAGGTGGCAGCCGAAGTGGTGATGGGGACGAAGGTGGTGAGGGTGACGTCGGTGGTGGATTGTATCGGTGGTTGAGGTGATGATGGTGTGGAGATGATGATGTGGTGTGGCGGCTGTGGTGGGTGGCTGGAGGTTGGCCGGAGGCGGCGACTGGCGACCGAAAAAAGAGAGAGAAGAGGATGGGGCTAGGGTTTTGTATCAAATGAAATGAAACCCTAATTGTTTTGATTTTATAGTGTAAAGTTATAAAAAAATATAGAAAATGTATAATAGTTTAGGGGGTTTCTGGTAAATATTACCACAGGGACTGAAAATGTAACTTTTGGTAAATAATGGTTCGAGACTCGTTTAAGCTAGTTAATGGACGATTCAGAACACGAAACTTGCGCCATTGCATTCAAAATAATTTTTCTATGAAATATGAGTATTCACTCGACTATTATTGCATAAATGTTTTATAACATTTATTTAAAATGTTTATTATTTATTTGTGTATCACGGATAAACTTTACCCGTAAAATAAACTTTAACTTAAATCTTTGCGTTTTTAATAAACGTTTTTGAAATAAAATCTTAAATAATTTATTAAATATTTTTATTTAATAAAAAGTGATAATTAAATATAAATTTAATTATTTTTGTGTCGGCACGCGTTGCATGCGGCTTTCAAAATTTTTGCCAGGGTATTTCATTCATTTTCTGCTTGTTTTCGGGTTTCGGGCAAAACTAAAAAGTTGTCCGGAATGTCGTTTTACATCAAATTGCTTTAGAGTCCGAGTCGTGAAAACGTGATCTAGCGGGTCGTTTTTGATAAGTCAACTTAAAAATAACATATATCTTCTCGTTTTCAAGTCAAATAAGTTAAAAATAAATTTGCACATGAGAGATGTGTAACAATAAATATGATTTATTATTAAAATATGTTCCGAAAATTTTACCGGTTACGCGGTAATCGTTTTTATGTGACAATAAAAGATCAAAAGTCAAAAAGTCAAGTCGGACCCGAAAAGTCAAATGGTAGCATAGTCATTTAAAATTCCCAAATTAGCCAGTTGTTACATAGTTGAGCATGGTTTCGTTTTTTGCAGTACATGGTGTTATGCGGGCTTTACATTGTGTTTTTGTTGTTTTTGTTTGCAGCAAATGTGCAGTTGTTACAAATGTTTGTCGGCTTGGCACGATTTTGGTTGTCGCCATGGCAGGGCAGGTTTGTTAACCTTGCAGCTATGACAGACATATGCGTATCTATACTAATGTGTTTTCCATCATTGCGGGTAAAGGCAAGTCGTTTCTTGGCGGGGTATCATAAATTCGTGTTTGCAGCAATGGCGGCCCGCTATTTCTTTATCCGGGTGACACTCATGATGGGTAAAACCGAATTGTAACTTGGCGGGGTATTATGAATTTGTGTTTGCACCCATGGCGGGTCGCTATTTTTTATTCGGTTACACTCATGATGGGTACGAGTGAGATTTATTTTGGCGAGGTATCACGATTTTGTGTTTGTAGCCATGTCAGATCGCTATTTCTTTATCCGGTTACGCGTCATGCTTTGTAGCTATGCTAGACATATTTTGGGTTATACTAATGTGTTATGTTGGCATTGTAATTTGTGCCTGGCTTATTTGGTTACGGGTTCTGGTGCCTCAAGACGATAAAGATATTGTTGACTGTGTGTGTTCACCGCTTTCCAACTATAATTAGTTGGTTGATCATGATGGCTGACAGCGACCTGTTTTTCGGTGTGGCAGCACAACATCGTGTTTGTAGCTATGGCCGGTCGCTAACTTGATTTTCCGATACCACGCGTGCATTTCTGAGCCATTACATTGTCGGTTAGCTAAATGAGGTTGCACTTTATGATTTGTACCAATTCTTGAGCAGCCTATGAGCGTCTAGAGTATCAAGGTCGATGTTGTACGCGCACATAGGCTGCTCAAGAATGACAACGTGCATACGCAGTTTGAATGCTAATTGTGACAGTAGTTACAAACCGACAGCTTTTTGTATGTCGTCCCCACAACGATTTTAAATTGGTTGATCATGATGGGTGAGAGCGACCCGTTTCTCGGCGTAGCATCACGACATCATGTTTGCAGCCATGGCGGGTCAATCACCTAATTTTCCGGTACTGCTCGTGCATAGTCGGTTAACTAGATGAGGTTGCACCTCAAATTTCGAGTTGTTGTATGCACACATAGGCTGCTCAATAGTAAGAATGTGCATACGCAGTTTGAATGCTAATTGTGACAATTGTTACAAACTGACAGCTTATTTGTATGTCATATCCGTAACGATTTTGAAAGGCTATGATTGTTAAATCTGAGCATGTTTAAACGTGTGAACTTTCAAAGTTTGCATCCATGACGGTGATGTTTGTTTTTCTGAGTAGCTTCGTTATTTGATTCTTATAGCCCCTGGACTGGGAAGGAGGTGGTATGCTAAATATTGTCGAAAGAGAAGATGGAAACGTCTGAAGTCACGTTTGTATAAAATCATGAATCTTAAAGGATGTGATGATAAAATTTTGTTGTGTCTCATCGGGTGGCGTTGAAGTATGAAGTACATGCGTCTTGGTAGGGCAAACTTACTATGTTTGCAGCCATGCTTGCCGTATTTTCTTTTTACGGTTGCTTACTTATCTGAGCCTTATAAAAAAGTAAACACCGATCACTGAGTGTTGTGTGCTTCTTTACACGTTTTCTTAAGACACATCATTTTTTAGTAAAATGTATTAATATATGTATGGTATACAAAGTGTTGAGGATTTTTGTATCTTGGCGAGGCGTTTATACTAATGCAGCCATGGCGGTCTTCTCGATTTTGCAGCCAATATAACATGTGTATGGACCATTTCTCAAGCCAGCTGGTATGTTACTCATGTCTTTCCTGTCACATACCATCTGGTCTGATACATGTTTCATATGTGCGTTTATCGCTATATTAGGTTTCCCCGGGTCTTGTTTCCATTTGTAAACTAAAATCTGCGACGCAGAGGCTGCTTGGTTACACTACAATGTACAATATTTGCAGTCATGGCAGATGTATTACTTTAAAAAACAGGCGATGATGAATTTGAATATGTAGGCAAGGCAGCATCAATTGCTTGTAGCCACACTTAGCGAACTAGGTCTTTGCCTTATATGTCTTTGCTTTACTACTTCGTGTATGAATCACATGTTTGAGACCGGGTTCTGGTCACTTGCTGCAGTTATTAAAGGTTTGCATTTGTTACTTTATATTGCTTTTATATTTTGCCATGATCGTCATAAGGGGTTGTCAATGTCACGCATGCCGAGATTAAGGTGGTGCCTTCTAACTAGGCGTGCATGAGAGTGACAAAACCCTTATCATGTGGGTGGTTATGACACTACATTTGCTGATCGTTCTTTACTATGATGTATGAGTAATAGCTCAAACGTATTCCTTTAAAACTAGGCGATGATGAATATGAATATGTAGGCAAGGCGACATCAATTGGTTGCATCCATACTTATCGAACTGAGCCTTTGTCTTATATGTCTTTGCTTCACTACTTCGTGTATGAAACACACGTCTTAGACCAGGTTCTGGTCACTCGCTGCAGTTATTAAAGGTTTGCATTTGTTATTTTAGATTGCTTCTATACATTATGCCATGGTCGTCATAAGGGTTTATCACTGTCACGCATGCCGACTTTAAGGAGATGCCTTCTAATTAGGCGTGCGTGAGAGTGACAAAACCCTTATCAGGTGGGTGGTTGTGACACTACATTTGTTCATCGTTCTTTACGTATGATGTATGAGTAATTGCTCTATTGACCACCCATATATTCCATGTCAGAAGTCAACAACATTGAGTCAGAATTTGAAATTATATCCCTTTGGTCATTTTCTGAAGTTTACATCTTTACCAT